>CABHPP010144337.1:2047-39244 GCA_902168425.1 Peromyscus attwateri | reverse complement strand
AAAAAAAAAAAAAAAAAGAAAATGAAGAAAAAGTAATAAGCCCGTCCCAAATACTGAAAACAAGCCTACTGGTTTCTGTTGCCAAATTAATGATGAAGCATTTTGAGAGTTCAATGAAACAAAATGATCGTGGTTTTTATAAGGAAAATAATTCATAGAAATTTGGAAAATATCTATTCCAGTGCGATTTCTGACATAAAGGTGGCAATGTAATGCGCACTGCAAAACACCTTCACTGTGCTGTTACCTCATTTGTTGCTGTTTTAAGATTTATTTATTTTACTTCATGTGTATGAGTATTTTGCCTGCATATGAGCAACATATGCATATATGTAACACGTATGCTTAATGCCTCTGGAGGTCAGAAGACAGTGTTAGATCCTCTGGAACTGGAGCCACCATGTGGGTGCTGGGAATTGAACCTGGGTCCTGGGGAAAAGCAACCAGAGCTCCTAACTGCTAAGCCATCTCTCCAGCCCCGCCATCTCTTCCTGACATCGTACCTGGTCCCTGTATTCAACAAGCTACTCACCGGGACGGCTTCTTTGAGCACTGGCTCTTCTCTTGGTTTTTCTGGTGCGGTGTCCACCCTCTCATTTGGTCTCTAGGCAGAAAAATGTAGGGACAGAATAAAGCGGCAGGAAACTAGCAACTGTGGTGTACGAACAGAATCAGAGAAAACGGAATGGTACGGAGCATGAGGGAAACTGACGTGAGGAGCGAGATTATTTGTGCAGTACATGCCGGACGCTGGTGCTAACACTTTCTAAACCACAGTTAGAACTCACCTCTGACTGTATCACCTAACAGCACTGTTCTAAGCAAACTGGCTTTTTCCTCTTTAAAATCTGATCTCTTCTCCCACCCGCTCCCACCCCGGGTACTCTGCCTGATGTGGGGGGCGGGTCAGAAGACAACCTGGGCGTCCATTCTCTCCTTCCACCTTTATATGGGTGCCAGGATCTGGACTCAGGTCACCAGGCTTACTCAGAAAGCACCTTTATCCAATGAGAGCTCACCAGTCCGACCGGTTTTCTCTTTTAAATTTAACAGACTAAAGGAAAAACAGGGTACTGAAACTGCTCATAAGGTGTACCCTGGAATCTTTCTGGAAACTGCGGTGGTAATGTATATGGAGAGTCTCACATTTTCAGACTCCTGTCCAGTATATTTTCTAGAATTGTTGCTGAAAAGGCACTGAGGAGAAAAACTGTTAAGTGTGAAGATCTGCAAAGCATCCTGCTTATAAAAGCAACATGGCGAGACAACGCAGATGGGGCTGGAGACAGTTCAGCAGTTAGCAGCACCTGCAGTTCCCAGCACCCATATCTGGAGGCTCACAGCTGCCTAGAACTCCAGCTCCAGGGAAGCCAAGGCCTCTGACCTCTGAAGGCACTCATGTGCACATGCCTGTATAGACACACACACAAGCATAATTCAATACATGAATAAGTTGTTTTTAAAATGTACTTATATAAAAATAAAATTGGAAGCCTGGCAGTGGTGGTGCACACCTTTAATTCCAGCACTTGGGAGGCAGAGGCTGGTGTATTTCTGTGAGTTCAAGGCCAGCCTGGTCTACAGAGTGAGTTCTAGGACAGCCAGGGCTGTTACACAGAGAAACCCTGTCTCAAAAAACCAAACAAATAAAATAAAATAAAATTGGTTAAATTACGGTATAAAGGCAACATCTACATTATCTACCTACCAATATATATATTATATATACATATACATATATATGCACAGATATACATATGTGATGTGATGTGAAAGCAGGAGATGGGTATTTGTCGGGAGAAAGGGGACCATCAAGACAGGGGTGAGGTATCAGGGAAGGGTGGTACTTATGCAAGTATGAATGAGGAATGACGTATGAAAATGTCATAATGCAACCTACTATTTTGTACATTAGCTAAAATATTAATTTAAAATAAAGGAATCTCAAAGTTCAATGTATAAACTATTATATTACTTTTTAAATCGTGAGTCCCAGAAATACATTCTTTTTAAAGTGAACTTTGGAAAACTGGAGACACGGCTCCTTGGTTAAAAGCACTGGCTGCTCTTGCAGAGGACCTAGACTCGGTTCCCAGAACCCACGTGGAGGCTCGTGGCATCCACAACTCCAGGTCCAGGGAATCCAATGCCTTTTTCTGACCTCTAGAAGCACCAAAGCATACACATGGTACACAGACCTACATGCAGGCAAAACACTGGTCAACATAAACAATCGAAACTGTTTGAAATAGTGAACTTTTGGCTAGCAGGATGGTAACGGCACTTGCCACCACACCTGGTAAGCTGAGTTCAGTAGCTGGAACCCGAAAGGTGAGGACAGCCTTGATTCCTTCCGCCTGTTCACCGAGCTCCATTTGTACACCAAGGCAGACCCATACACCCAACACCACAAACAGATGGGTAACTTCAAAAGTAAGTGTCTAAGTTGGGTCCAGTGTTGTGCACTTGTAACACCAGATACTTGGGAGCGGAGGCAGGAGGACAGCTGGAGCTGAGGACAGCAGAGTGACAGAATTTTTGTCTTTAAAAAAGGGGTGGGGAGACAGTATAGAACTGACTACCCTAAGCTGTACTCTGACCCCCTACATATACACACATATTAATACTGATAAATAAAAAATCGTACAGGCAGCTTAGATGATGTAGTCCTACAGTGTAGTGCTTGCCAGAACACATATGAGGCACTGGGTTCATTTCCTGCAGGCTCAAAGAAAACAAAGAATTTCTACAAGGCAATTTGGAACTAGCTACCAAAGTCTCAAATATATTTACTCTTCAATTCAGAAGTTACATTTCAGGAACGAATCCTACAGAAACACAAATAGAAAAAATTTAACCAGAGGGATGATAATTATAGTATTAATTCATGGCAGTAATCCACACATCTATCAACATCTTCAAACATTTTACTAAAAAAAAAAAAAAAAAAAAAATCAATTGTACCTGAAAAAGATCTGACGCAACATAAGACAAATGTATTAACAGTAATTATCTGTTTTGACAACGAGAATAGGGAAATGCTAAAAGAAAATCTACTTTTGTATTGTTTGCATTTTCTGTAAAAAGCAAATTTTCTCAGGAGACACAAGGCAGGCCACCCAGAGCTAATGAGACTATGTCTTAAAAATAAATAAATGAACAGACAGACAGATGATAAATAGATAGATAGATAAATAAATAAATCTATGAAATAAAAGGTTTGGGGCTGGAGAGATGGCTCAGAGGTTAAGAGCACTGGCTGTTCTTCCAGAGGTCATGAGTTCAATTCCCAGCAACCACATGGTGGCTCACAACCATCCATAATGAGATCTGGTGCCCTCTTCTGACCTGCAGGTGTATATGCAGACAGAACACTGTATACATAATAAATAAATAAATCTTTAAAAAAAAAAAAAGAAATAAAAGGTTTATTTTTATTTGTTCGTCTGTTTTTGGTCTCTCTATGTAGTCCTGGCTGTCCTGGAACTCACTAATGTAGACCAGGTTAGCCTCAAACTCACAGAGAACCAACTACCAGGTCCCAAGTGCCAGACAGAATTAAAGGTGTGCACTACTATGCCTGGTAAAAGATTTTCTCTCTCTTTCTTTCTTTCTTTCTTTCTTTCTTTCTTTCTTTCTTTCTTTCTTTCTTTCTTTCTTTCTTTCTTTCTTTCGTCTTTCTCTCTCTCTCTCGTTTAATTTCTTTTCAGAGGATACAATTCAGATGGCTTAAATAAGGTCATATGCTTATAAACAGATGTGGCTCTGACCTCAAGGCTTCTCTGAGAAAGAAGGTTATAATCTGAGACTCAAAGGAAGAGGAGCTAGATTAGGAGGAAGTAGAGAAAGAAAACACCAGGAAGAAGCAAGTGGGTACAATGGTTAGAACAGGAGCAGCTCCCAAAGGCTCATGATGAATGAACACTTGATTTCCAGTTGGTGAACCTTTTGAGAAGGATTAGGGGGAGTGGCCTTGCTGGAGGAAGTGTGTCACTAGGGGTGGGCTTTGAGGTTCCCAAAGCCCACACTGAGCCCAGTGTCTCTCTCTCCGCCTGCTGATCAGGATGCAAAGCTCTCAGCTACTTCCCAGCACCATCCTGTCTGCTTCCCACCATGATAATCGTGGACTAACCCTCTAAAACCACAAGCAAGCCCCAAATTAAATGCTTTCTTGTATGAGTTCCTTGGTCCTGGTGTCTCTTCACAGCAACAGAACAGTAACTAAGACAGCATGTATAAGGTACCCAAGGTTAAAAGGCAGATTTTCTTTTTGATGATGATGGGGCAGGGGGAGTGGTTTCCAGACAGGGTTTTTCTCTGTGTTAACAGCCCTGGCTGTCCTGGAACTTGCTTTGTAGACCAGGCTGACCTCAAACTCAGAGATCTGCCTGCCTCTGCCTCCTGAGCACTGGGATTAATGGTGTGTGCCATTGCCCTGGCTCTGCAAGGCACCTGTTTTAATATGCCTGATTAGGGCTGGAGAGATGGCTCAGCAGTAAGAGCACTGATGCTCTTCCAGGATTTGATGTGTAGCACCCAAAAGGCAATTCATACATGTCTGTAACTCCAATTCCAGGGGATCCGACACCCTTTTCTGATCTCTGCAGGCACCAGACACATACATAGTGCAGACATACATGTAGGCAAAACACCTATGCACATTAACATAATTAATTAATTAGTTAATTTCTTAAAAAAAGAAAAGGCACACCTACTGACCCACTGACCAAGGAAGAGAGAAGCTAAAAGATGAGAATGGAAGAGTAGGCTAGGTTGCAAGAGCCTTGTGAACCAGGACAAAGTGTTTACATTTCATCTTAAGTGCAAGGAAAAGCCACTGAAGAGGCTTAGGCAGACATGTACTAAGTCATTTTTGTTTAAAAGATGCCGTTGGCTGCCATGTAGACAGTGTTTTGGAAGGAAGCAGGAGGGGAGCAGAATGCTTGACTAGAACCATGCAGTCATCCAGGACAAGGCGGTGGTGACCGTGGACAGGTACAAGCTCTGTTAGACGCTTCTGCGGTGCTCCTGAGCACACTCGAGGAGTAAAAAGAGGACGGAGCACACACCTTTATTCCCAGCACTCGGGAGGCAGACGCTGTGGATCTCTGTGAGTTCGAGGCCAGCCTGGGCTACAAAGCAAGTTGTAGGACAGGCAGGGCTATTACACAGAGAAACCCTGTCTCGAAAAAACAAAAAGAAAAACCCCAGAATTCCTCCACTTCTAGTTGTGTCCTCAGACAGCAAGCAGAGTCTCAGAGAGCTGTGTCCAAAGCTGCGTCCATATCAGTGCTACTGCCAACAGCTAAGCATGCGTTTGACACACACAAAGTAAACAGGTAAAATAGGTAAATTCTGGTAGAATTTAAGCTCTAATAGCATTAGCTAAATAAATTTCAAAGATATAAGCAAAACCATATTCCCCCAAAGAACAAAAAAACTACTGCTCACAGTAATAATGAGAAAAAAGGAGGCTGGATAGATAGATGGCTGAGTGGACAAGATAACTTGCTATGCAAATGTAAGGACCTCAGTTCAGATCCCAAGGGAGACAGGGGAATTGCTGGGGCTTGCTGCCGGCACAGCTCCAGGCACAAAGAGACCCTACCCCAAGGGCGAGGTAAACCGTGACAGAGAGGGAGACCCAGCATTCTCCTTGAGCCTCCTACTGCCCCTACATGCATCAAACAGGCACATGCATTTGCACATACACATGTACAGTACTACACACACAGACCATACACACAGACCATACACACACACACACACACACACACACACACACACACACACGAACAAAGGAAAAAATTTACAGGGGATAAAGTGTGCCTTTTTCTTTTACTGTCTGAGTAACCAAGTTTATTGTTTTTTAAGTGTGTACAAGAAGAACATTTTGCATGTGAACATTTTTCAAGAGCAAAAGGGCATGTACTAATGGCCCACACCCCACTCTTCTTCCATCACCATGGGGATTCCCCAGCCTGTCTGGAACTTTGTAAATGTTCCTGCCTGAAGGTAAGTGCTGTGATCTTAGACCAGCTCCACCATACAAGGCTCCTAGACTAACAGAGCAGAATACAAGCTCAGGAACTAAACGGACTGTTTAACCTGGCTTCTTTATCTGGGAGGGGTTTTCATTTACTTTTTGTTTGTGTTGGGTTTTTTGTTGTTCTGTTAGTTTTTTAAGACAGGGTCTCATGTAGCCCAGGTTAACCTCAAACTCACTATATAGCCAAGGATAACTCTGAATTTGTGATCCTCCCTGCTTCTACTTCCTAAGTGCTGGGATTATAAGCCCGCACCATTAGGATATGTTTTTAACAAACTTTATCAAAAAGTGTAGCCTAATAAATACAGTTAATATTACCCTACTTGCCAGATTCTTTTTGTTTGTTTGTTTGTTTGTTTGTTTTTCGAGACAGGGTTTCTCTGTGTAGTTTTGCTGCCTGTCCTGGATCTTGCTCTGTAGACTAGGCTGGCCTCGAACTCACAGAGATCTGCCTGGCTCTGTCTCCCGAGTGCTGGGACTAAAGGCGTGCGCCACCACTACCCAGCGCCAGATTCTTTATAGCCAAAGTAAGACAGGACAGCACAGCAGTTCTCAGAAACTAATAAGCTAAAACCCAAATCCAGATCTACTCAATTTTTGTGATTCTCCCAAGCCACTGTGTATCCATCTCTCTTCACTATCGGTCTAGACAAGACATGTTACAATGGAGGTGGGAATGCTCCTCAGTGATACAGCACGTGCCTACCCTGTGCAAAGCTAGACTAAAAAGAGATGCTACAGTGAGCCGGTCTGGGGTACCCCCATTTATTCATCTACTCAACAGAAAGTCAAAATGAGACATATGGAAGGTAGTTCTGTGGAGGGTATTTGTTAAACGACATCAAGAACCCATGAGGGGGGGTAGAGGGATGGCTCAGTGGTTAAGAACATTTGCTGCGGGGCTGGAGAGATGGCTCAGAGGTTAAGAGCACTGACTGCTCTTCCAGAGGTCCTGAGTTCAATTCCCAGCAACCACATGGTGACTCTCACAACCATCAGTAATGAGATCTGGTGCCCTCTTCTGGCCTGCAGACATACATGCTGTATACATAATAAATAAATAAATCTTTAAAAATGTTAAGAACATTTGATGCTCTTCCAGAGAACCCAAGTTCTCAGAGCAAGTGGCTCCCACCAGCCTGCAACCCTTAACTCCAGGAGCCCCCAGGCCTCTTCCAGCCTCCATGGGTTCCTGTCTGCACCTGCACACACACAAGAACAAACGATGACTGGGGAGGCAGCTCAGAAGACAAAGGCACTCGCTGCCAGGCCTGACAAGCGAGTTCAACTCTTGGGAGGAGCGACATGGTGAAAGAGGAGCACCCACTCCCCCAAGTTCCCCTCTGACCTCCACACATGTACTACGGCATGCATGCATGTGTACATGTGCACGCACACACAGACACAAACAACACATGCCTTACAAATGGAGCATTTTAGAGAGCACAGCAGTGCATGCTAATTTTAAAAACCAATCAAAGAGGAAGAAAGGGGGCAGTGGTTGGAGAGAGAGTAAAGCAGTTAAAAGCACTGGCTGCTCTTCCAGCACCCACATGGTGGCTCATTACTGTAACTTCAGGTCCAGGGAATCCAATGTCCTGTCTGTCTCCACAGGTACTCCACTGGTACACAGACATACATACAGGCAAAACACCCAGACACTTAAAAAACTGTTTTAAAGAAAGCATTTCATTCTAAAGCCTTCATTCTTATCAATGTAGACTATGACACCAGACTCAATTCTGTTTCTTTCATAGCATGTGACGTCCTTTAAACCTCTGTGTGTGTGGGTGTGTGTGTGTGTGTGTACATATACACATATACACATATATATGCACATAAATGAACCGGAAGATAAGCACTGTGAGCAGTCGTCCTTTAAACCTCTGTGTGGGGGGTGTGTACGTATACATACACACATATATATGCACATAAATGAACCGGAAGATAAGCACTGTGAGCAGACGTCCTTTGCTCTGCACTCAGTCACACCTTCAATTCTTAGAACAGTGCCAGAAACATGATATTCAATCAACATGTGTTAAATGAGTAAGAAAATGACAGAAAGATAGGAAAATATGTGAAATATCTACTTTACACTCCCCCCTAGGGGGTGGGAATCAATCATATTTGAATCATATGAAATAATAGGATCCAGCTGCCCAAGAAATGTTCAATTAACAAGAAGTAATCTTTCTTTAAACCAAAGAATAAATTAACTTATTCAGATATATAAAATATGAAAGCAAATAACTGTCACAAAATAAGCATTTATTAGTTTCTTCCTAAATGCATATCTAGGAAACATCTGTAGTTTATACCACAAACTCTTCATTCAAGTAAGAGCTGATCTATTACACACTTACTATTTATTACCTTATTGCCATGAAACTTCACAATCAAATCTCAGATAGTAAAATAATCTACCAGAGCTGGGCATGGTGTCTCATGCCTTTGGATTAAAAACAAAATAAATAAATAAACAAATAAACAACAACAACAAAAATCCACTGGTACACATGGGCTTTTATAAAAAAAACTCCACCTAAAGTCCTAATCAGCGTGTTTGTATCATCTGACTTTTATTTTATTTATTTATTTTTATTTATTTATTTATTTATTTTGGTTTTTTGAGACAGGGTTTCTCTGTGTAGCTTTGGGCCTTTCCTGGAACTCGCTTTGTAGACCAGGCTGGCCTCGAACTCACAGAGATCTGCCTGCCTCTGCCTCCCGAGTGCTGGGATTAAAGGCGTGCGCCACCACCGCCCGGCTACTTTTTTTATTTTTGAGACAGGGTCTCACCATGTCATCCTGGCTGGCTGGAACTGGCTATGTAGACCAGGCTAGCCTCAAATTCACAGAGATCCACCTGTTCTGCGTCTGTCTCCACTTTCCAGCCACAACCCCAGGGGAACGCCCTGATTGTAAAGAGCTCTCCTACTTCTGCTTAGTTAGCAGCGAATGTGGGAAACAAGTGTTCAACTACCTGCAAATCTGGCCCCAAATAAACAAAATCCCAGCTCTCTTTGCCTTTTTTTTCCATCTCCCAAAACCAAGAGTTCGATAGAAACAAGTAAAGATATATGTGAGCCCCTCAAGATATGAAAATAAACAAGCCGGAGGCCGAGTAGACAGGTCTGAGTCAGAGGCTAGCCTGGTCTACAGAGGGTTCCAGGTCAGCCAGAAGCACCTTGCTAAGGATTACAGGAAAGAACTCCCCAGAAACATACTTGAAGAGACAGACAAAGAAAAAGGTATCCAATCCCCAGTAAACAGGAAAGGTGCCTCACTCACACTCTGTGCCTCTGGCTCTAACTTGGGGGTCTTGTGTGGCCGGCGCTCTTCAGGTCCGGACGCCGCCTCGTGCCTGCTGCTCTTTTTCCTCTTCTCCTTCCTGCTCCCGTGCTTTGACTTCGTGTGCTCACTCGCCTGGACTTCATTTAAAAGGTCCCCACAAAGGGAGGACTCAAACAACTCCCTGCCATTCTGGATAGTTTTGGTTATTTTTAGTTTAATCTCAGGTGAGCCCGTCTTCTTTGGAATTACAGTTTGTGGTACCGAAGGAGGAGGAGGTGGTGGCTGTGGAGGAGAAGGTTTTTCCAGAATTTCATGTGGTCTTGTGTTTGGAATTTCTGAATGGTAATAGTCAGTGGGGCTAAAGTTTCTAACTGCACCGAAACCGTTGGCTGACCCATTGGGATACTGGTTATATGGCGGGTATTTGGTCTGAGTTTCATACAAGCCGATCGATGGTGGGTAGCCATTTGTGAGTGGAGGAAGGTCTTCCGCTGTGGGTGGGTACTGAAAACCTTGTTGCAGAGTAGCTTCGAAGGGCGTCTGGCCACCATCTTCAGCAGTGTCGCTGCTGTTCTCAAAGGCATCCTCCTGGCGGATGTTGGCCGAGTCAATGAGTTGAGGTGGTTGCTGAATTGTGTTTCCCATGATCCCTTGCATGAAAGAGAAAGAGAAATCCATTGTTCTGCTCCAGCATCCTTAACTTTCCCTTTCTCTCATCGAGCCTAAAATTAGAAGAGGAAGATTAAAAAGTATTAAAATTCTAATAGGCAAGAAGCCAACCAATTGATAAGGATTTTAACCCTAATTTTGACATTCAGATATGCAGACATTAAACCTACATAATTCTGACATAAGACAAATCAGATCTACTATGGAGCCCAGGCTGTCCTTAAACACTAGGGAGCCTCTTCACTCATCCCTCCCAGTACTAGGATTACAGGACACACCCAGCAAAAATCTTGCTCACGTTCACAACTTTAGCATGTATAAGTAATTTTCATACATATATACTTCATACCTTTTGTTTGTTTGTTTGTTTGAGACAGGGTTTCTCTGTGTAGCCCTGGCTGTCCTGGAACTTGCTCTGTAGGCCAGGCTGATTCAACTATGTACGCACTACAAATCAACTAGCTGCTTACAAGTTTTTAGTATATAAACATGTCTACAGAAAAGGTTTGGAGGCAAAGTCTCATTATGTGGCCTAAACTGTCCTCAAACTCCTTGTCCTCCTACTTCTGCCTCTGAGGACTGGGATTATAGGCATGCACTACCACAAACAGCTCGTGAATGTTTCCTTCAGCAGGGTACACTACCTATCATATGCCTGTCATCCCAAGAATGAGGAGGTGGAGACAGAAGGATCTTGAGTTGGAGGCCAAACCGAGTTATATATAAGGAGACCATGTCTCACAGAGGGGAAAACAAAACAAAAAACTTCAAATTATAAATCTGTGTATGTATCTATTCATACAGGACAGATTTTAAAACTTTATATCTAACTGCAAAATTGTTCTATTGACCATACTATGTCAATTTATAATCATATTAATAGTGTGTAAAGATGTCAAATTCTTTATACTCTTGGCCATTATCTAGTTGTTTTTAAAAGTGAGGTATACAGGACATTCTTTATAAAATGCACATGCTAGTGTCTTACTCTTGAAGAGTCCAGTTTAATAAAGTCTCTCTGTGTGCTGGGAGGTGGGGAGCAGAGCCTAAGTATTATTTTAAGACCACACCTCAGCTGATTCTTGAGGCAGGTTCTTTGTTAGATCACCTCAGTTCATCACTATATTTATTATACAATTATGTAATATATCCACAAGGTATCTCAACATGCCCACTAGGTAATAATGTTATAATAGACAAGCATCTGCAACAAGACCACCTGTCTTGTCAGAAGGTTGGACAAGACCACATCCAAGATGAAGGATTAACGAACAGTCTCTATATGACTTTGACATCTTCAGCTACAGAGCAAACAGGTTTTTATTCCCTCATTAACTCTGATGAGCTGATTTTAGCTGTTTGGAATATTGTGAAGGCTTCCGAGGCATAGAGACCAGTTCAATGCTATGGTTAACTAATCTATGGTTAATTAACACTGTCTATCTACCATCTTAGTTCGAGTAGTGTCTAGTACTTACCAAACTCAAAACAGCACAGAAGAGAGGGAAACAGAACCTAACAATACACCTTTGGGGCCATACCCCTCGCTCATACAGCTGCTGTTTGTTCTCCTCCAAGTCAACAAATAACATCGCAAACGAATTAATAAAAAGGCAAACGATGGCCAGGTGTGGTAGCACCCACCTTTAACCCCAGCATTTAGGGAAGGAGAGGTAGGAAGATCTCTGTAAGTTCAAGGCCAGCCTGGTCTACACAGTGAGATCTTGTACAGCCAGGGCTTTTTACGGAGACCATCTAAAAATAAAAATAAAAAAAAAGAACAAAAAACAAAGAAATGCGTAGGACTACTAAACCCAACTCCTAGAACTGCTCTCCACTGAGGCAACAGATGGCAGAGAGCAAGCAGCAGCATTCTCACTTTCTCAGCATCTCCTCTGGGCCAGGTATTTTATACAGTACTTCATTTACCCTTCACAACAACCTGCTGGGTAGCTAGGTATTGTGATTCCCGTAAAAGAATGTGAAGGTCTGAGTGAGGGTTAGGTGGCCTGCCTGAGCCACAAAGCAAAGGGTAGCACTGGACTGAACACAGGCTCATGTGCCGCTAAAGCCCATGGTCTTTAGCACTATACTGTTTCCTCCTCCAAGCTATCAGTTTCTAGAGAATTCGTTCTTTTTGATCATGTGCTTTATTCCTGGACAACTGTCAAAATAGCAACTATTCTAATGACTATTTCTGATGTTTAAACAGTGCTTTATAGAGAGTTCAACATGAAACCCTCCCAGTAACCTCTCCCCAGATATTATCTTACGACAGATGGGGAAGTAGAGGCAGAGAGAATTGAGACAAGTACACACAAATCCGTCAACTGACAGTTAAGCGTCAACTCAGCTGGCTCCAGATCTGTGCTCCAGCTAGCACACTCCATTCACTGACAGTGCTGAGAAGTGTTAGGAATAATGTCTTAGGATACAGAGCAGTGATAGAGACATTTCTGCAATTAGATCCTTGACAAAAACATAGAGCTCACAGCAACAGACATAAGAAGGTTCTCCTAGCTGGCTGCAGCTGTCAACTTGGACACAGCCCAAAGTTGTCTGAGAGTCTCACTGGGGGACTGCCTCCATTAGACTAGCCTATGGACATGTCTGTGGGCCTCATGGTTCCTGCCCAACTCCCCTCAAAGATGGATGGTGACCTGGAAGTATAAGACCAAACAAACCCTCCCCATCCAGATCCAAGTTGCTTTTGGTCATGGTTTTTATCACAGTAATAGAAAAGCAATGTAGAAAGGTGTAGACAGATAAATCTTTCCCACCAGCAGGTACCCAAATAACCAGTCAGAGGCTTGATATTAATTACAAACTGTTTGGTCTATGGCTCAGGCTTCTTGCTAGCTAGTTCTTTCATCTTAAATTAACCCATTTCTGTTAATCTATGTTTGCCACATAGCTGCGGCATTACCAAGTTCTGCTGACATGTTGCTCCTTGGGTGGCGGGCTGATGTCTGCTCTGATTCCACCCTCTTCTCCCTGTATCTCTCTTGGATTTCCCGCCTGGCTCTTATCCTGCCTTACCATAGGGCAAAACAGCTTATTAACCAATAGTAGCAACACATATTCACAGTTTACAGAAAGACCATCCCACAGCAGAAAGGGTGACTTCTAATTCTAATTCTACCACACATAGAGCACCACACAGATGGAAATAAAAACTTTCGATTGATACTCAACTTAAAGGCATGTTAAATATTCATACCCAATAAGATGCAACCTGTATTTTTAGTTGTGATCACTGTTGTAGATGACATAAGCTTCCAAATGTCTCCCAAATCAGTCTACGTTTTCAGATACATGTATTCAGACTCAAGCTTCTCTACTTTTCATTAATTCCAAACAAAAGCTACCACGAATTGTGACATTTTTCTTATTTTCCCTTCTCTGGTCCTAACTGCAATGACAAGAGTATTTTTTATAAGTACTGAGGGTGCTAGGGATCGTACCCGAGGCCTTGTGTACCCCAGCATTCGCTCTACTACTGAGCTACATTCCTAGTACTAAAGGAAATGGTTTTAAATTGTGTGTGTGTGCATACATGTGATTCAAGTGCCCATAGAGGCTTCCAGATCCCCTGGAATTGAAATTACAGGGGGGCTGTGAGCTGCCCAAAATGGGTCCTCCCAAGAGCAGCCATCTCTCCAGCCCCCAATGTGCATTCTTATTTCATCTGCAAACACCTCTGGAAGGCTGCCAGGCAGATGTGCTTTCGCCTCACTTGCTAGACAACTACACTAAGTACCAGAGATGTAGATTTTCCCAGGGCCACAAAGCTAATTAGTGATTTGGCTTGAAGATTAAATTTCCTGCTTTCTAATCTTGTGTTCTTTTTCACAGTATCTTTGCCAGAGAGAAACTGATGACATAAGAACAATCATTCTTTAACCTCAGGAGTCACACATCCAGGACTGAAAGCAGGCCTTTCCCTATTCAACTTGGCTTCCCGACCAATTAGTCACGGACTCTGCCCTTTTTATTAGCCTCCTGTACTACAAATCGTAGACTCATAAGTGACTGTCTCCCTTCCCTGTTAAATCACAAAACTAGTTTGAACAAATCCTATAGTTTCTTCTTTACGTTTTGTTTTCTGAGACAGTATCTCCCTATGTTGCCCTGGATAGCCTGGAACTTGCTATGTAGCTCAGGCTGGCCTTGAACTCAGATATATACCTACCTCTGCCTCCTGAGTGCTAAAATTAAAGGTATGCATCACCACACCTGGCAGTTTCTTCTTTTAAAATCTGATTTATTCTTTGACTTCTAATTTCAAAACACAACCAGTCCTCAGCACCTTATCCTAGACTATAATCACTGACATTTCTAGATATTTCTTGTCTTGTTTTTAATGTAGCCCAGGATGACCTGGATTGAACTCTAGGCAAGTTCAGCCTCCCAAATGCTGAGATTAAAGGCAACAGTCACCAAACCTGGCTACCTAGATATGTCTTGCCTCTAACTTTTCTTCACAGCAGTTAGAAAACAGTTCTTAAAATCAGACTTCTATAAGTCTAATTCCAAGCTTAAAAACACTCTAGCTTCATAATTTAGCAAATCTCCTCTGTGCTTTTCAAGGTTTCTGTAACCTTTCCCCTACCAATCCAAACAGCATGTGCATGAACCAACTTTTCTGAGCATCCACGGAGCCAAATATCTTTAAATTGTGGACTCACTGTCACATTACACTTACTTAACTCTATAAAGCAAATAATATTTCCATTTCACATGAGGAAAGATTTAAAAAGGAATCAAAGGATTTGCTCTCAGTCAGCGCAGCCAACAGAAGCTAGCTGAAATGGTGGCGCTGAGATCTCACACGGTACGCTCTTTGCAAGTGCCTCCAATGTTCCTCCTATGGAAATGTCTCACTTCCCCCCACACTCCACTTGTAATCCAAATGCCTGCGGGAAGGCACTCCATATCTCAACTCTCACTTCTCACTCGATCTAAATGTGTCCTTCCAATCTTCCTTCCCAAAGAAGCTGCATCTGTCAGCTGTCCAAGCAGGAAGCCTCAGAATCACAGTGCATCACTCGAGTCTTAGTCTCTACATATGTAACTCCCATTGTCTATGTCATCTCATCTCTTGATGAACTCTCTCAGCTTTCTGACTCCACAGCTCGCATTACGGGTTCAATGTGAAACTGCCCCCGAAATGCTCATGTCTTAAATCCTTGCTTCTCTCTAGGCAGCCTTGTTTTGGTAAGGTGTGTGATTTTTAGAGGGTGCAGTCTACTTGGAGAAAGTCATTCCAGGGAGGATGAGTCTCTCTCTTCCTCCTTGAACTAGCCCTTCCCTCCCTCATCCTCCAACTTCCTTCTCCTTCCACTCCCTAATGCACAGCATGTAGTGAAGAGCTAGCTGCTGCATGTTCTCCCCGCCATGAAGAGGGGCTGCTCCACCAATGCCTTCTCCACCATGATGAATGCACCCTTTCAAACTACGAGCTAAAATAAACCTTCCTTCCCTTAAACTGCTGCATGTCAGGCATTTGGTCATAGCAACAAGAAAAGTAACTAACAGAGATACCTTCCCAGCCTCCTACTTCTGCTTCTTCATAGTCTATTTTCCCGTATAACATCCACTCACCTCTTAAAAAGCAAATCCAATCATACAACTTATTCCCTCAAAATCCTTTAACACAACAAGGAAAACGAACCATTACTACAGTCAACAATGATGACTCTCACAAATGTCACTCTGAAGGCTGTGGGTGTTGCTTAATGAGTTAGTACAGCATTTGCCTAGTGTGGTGGTCTCAAGGAAAATGGACCCTGTAAGGCCATGGGGGTGGCATTATTAAAGGTGTGGCCTTCCTGGAGGAAGTGTCTCATTGGGCGGTGGGCGCTGAGGTTTCAAATGCTCTAACCAGGCTCAGTGTCTCACTCTCTTCCTGCTGCCTGCAGATCTGGATGTAGAACTCTCAGCTCCTCTCCAGCACTATGTCTGTCTGCATGCTGCCATGCTCCCACCATGATGATAATGGACTGAACCTCTGAACTGTAATCCAGCCTCAACTAAATGTTCTCCTTTATAAGAGTTGCCATGGTCACGGGGCCTCTTCACAGCAGTGGAAACCCTAACTAAGACACCTAGCATGCACAAGACTCTGGGTTCTATCTACAAGTCACAGGTACAGTGAAAAAGAAATGAAGGTATTGTATTCTGTTTAGTTGTTTGTGGGTTTTGTTGCTGTTGTTTTGAGACAAGGTCTCCCTGTATAGCCTTTACTGCCCTGAAACTATGTAGACCAGGCTGGCCTCCAATTCACAGAGGTCTACCTGCCTCTGCCTCCCAAGTGCTGGGATTAAGAGAATGCATCACCACACACCTGTCATGGTTTTGTTGTTGTTGCTGTCTACTTTAGTAAGCAGTATTGTTAACATGTAGAGGAGTATCAACATGGCCATTACCCAGAAGCCTCAGCACCTACCAAGACTGCCCATTGCTACACTCACTGGCCTCTGTTAAGTGGCTCTGATGTGCCATGTTCGTTTTTGTAATCATTTTTTTTTAAAGACTTACTTATTTTTAAGGTGTATGGGTGTTTGCTTGTGTATATCTGTGCACTACATGTATCCAGTGCCCAGAAAAGGTTTTTGCATCCTCAGAAACTGGGGCTACAAAAGATTGTCAGCTGCCATGTGGGTGCTGGGAACTGAAACTGGGTCCTCTGGAAGAGGTTGTAGTTGTAGTGCTCTTAACCAGTGAGCTGTCTCTCCAGCGCCCCCCACCCGCCCGCCCGCCCACCCGCCTGCCCTTTTTGAGACAGGGACTCACTATACACCCCAGAGTGGGCTTGAGACTGGCCCTCCTGGCTCGGCCTCCTGGGAGCTGAGATACAGGAATACGGTGCTATACCAGACTCGTGATCAGATTTTTAAAAGTTTGTATTTGTGTGAACATGTTTGTTCGCATGCAGGTACCTGTGTGAGCGCACGTGGGTAAGCACACACGTGGAGATGAACAGTCAACATCTGATGTCTTCCTCAATCGCTTGCCACCTTGTTTTTTGAGACAGTTTCTCATTCACCATACAGCTCACGACTAGTCAGACAGTAAGCACCAGAATCCTCGTCTCTGCCACCTCAGCACCAGGATTACAGACATGTGCTGCTGTACCTGGCTTTTCACGTGGGTGCTGGAGATCTAAACTGAGGCTATCATGTGTGTGCCACAAGCACTTTACTGGCTGGACCATCTCCCCAACCTGTAACGACAACTGTTTTAAGTGTGCTGCTTTGCCCGTCTGGACCACTCATCCTCCCCTCAGTGGGGCTTTCTAAGGTCCACCAAACATTCTCCTCAAGAAGCTACTTTTTCTCCTTTTTGGCCCTTACCATGATCTATATTATACAAGGATGAGGATGTTCTCTAAGAAGTCTTTTAATAATTATCGCCCCCACTTACTGAGCTGTATACTCTAGAAGGGACGTTCGACATTGTTCTGAATGTTCAATAAATAAATGAATGAAAAGGGCTGGAGAAATGGCTCAGGGGTTGACAGTACTTGTTGCTCTTGCAGAGGACCCAGGTTTGGTTCCTAGCACCCACAGAGTGGTTTGCAACCACCCATAACTCCAGTTTCAGGGGATCTAACACCTTTGTCTGTCCTTCGAGGACACCAGAAACACATGTACACAGACATACATGCAAGCAAAACACTCATGCACAGACAATAGAGTAATACATTAAAAACAAAAAAGGCTTAAAAAAATGAGTGACTGAAAGAACCCCATCTCAGAAGCCTTAACTGTTATCCCTCCATTGCCACTTTCCTGAGCAGACTAGCCTTCCCTCACCTGGAAGCTAACTGCGTGATAGAATGTGATGTGCTCACTGTAAGAGGAAAACCATCACAACACCTGACACCTGAGGGCATGATGTCACCTGCTCTCGCACCAAGTACCAGGTGATTCAATGAGGAAGGACAACAACTCCAACAGGTAGGGCTGACTCAACGCCCTGGTGAGCTGGGAACCTCAGTCTTTGGGGTTTATGATAAACAGAAGTAATTAAAATTATACAAGCCAAAATACCAAAGTTAAAACTAAAACTCCCCCCCCCAAAAAAAAAACAAAAAAAAACACATGAGAAAATGTTGGGCAAAAGACACAAGCATCGTGGCCCAGGAAAGAAAAAGACAGATAAAATGAACTTCAAAACCATTAAGAAGAGGTAAATGATAGGCAAGAAGAGCATATTTGCAAAGCATGGCTGACAAAGGGTTTTATCTCAGAGACGAGTTTTAACTTTTGGGGGAGACTGTAAGTTTGAGAGACATGAACTTCACACTGCTGTACAGGTCTGTCTCCAATTGGTAGGTGCATGCAACCCTCAGCCTCCCGAGCGAGCGCCTGTGCCACCGTGACTAGGAACAACACCTTCATATTACCCCAGGACATGAGGGCTCACTACAAGTTTTTCAACAAAAGTGACTTAACTGAAACAACAGTTTAGATCTGTCACCCTAGATTACTTACTAATTAAAAACAGAAAATAGAAATATATATATATATAAATGGAAATTGTTGTACTTTTCTATTATTTGACAAAGCATGACAACCAGAAAAGCTTATTTAAAAACAAAAGCACTGAATTGGGCTTCTGGTTTCACAGGGTTGGAGTCCACGATGTGGAACAAAGGCATGGAGATGAGAGCAATTGAGAGCTAACACAGAGATCCACAGCAGGAGGCAGAGAGACAAGCCTCCTTCAGCAAGACCACACCTTATCATTCCTAAACAGTTCCACCAACTAAGGACCAAGCATCTACACGCCAAGACTTACGTCTTAATCAAAACACCAGGGCGACATATAACAGCTGCCACTTTAACGAGTTACTAGCAAATACTCAGCGCAGTGAGACATCATGATTGCATGGCTCTGGCTGTGACATGCCAGCACAGCATGATCCTGGAAGTAGTCTTTCCAAGGTTAAGACAAATCTAAGAAATAAAACCTGGGACCTGCAAGACGGCTCAGCTTAAAGGCGCTGGCTGTGTAAGCTTGACAGCCTGAGTCTGATTCCCAGATCCACATAAGGTGAGGGAGGAAACTGACTCCACCGAGTCTTCTTCTCTCTCTAAACCTGTAAACACATACACACATACATGTGCATGTATGTGTACATATGTGTAACATCTATAGATATATATATAGAGAGAGAGAGAGACAGAAACATAGACAGACAGACAGACAGAAGTAGGTAAAGACATAATCTGCGAGTCCACTGTGTTGTTTGCATGTAATCATGTTAAGGTTTTTTGTACTGATAACCGAACTGGGGCTCATCTCTGGGAGAGAACAACCCCGCCCCCCCTCTCAGCAGTCGTTATTTGCCGTAGACAGTTTCTAAGAACAGGACCCTCCCTTATTAGCATGTCTATCAGCATCGTCACCGTCTAGGCAGCCATATTGTGTTATCGTGGGAGCAGCTTCCTTGTCATCTCCAGGAGACACAATCCTTTTTGTTTATAATCTCGTTTGTGGTGCTGGGGTTGAACACAGGGCCTCACTCGTGCTATACTACTACTCTGTCTCCATCCACAGCTGCAGCTAATACTTTTCAGGAGTATAATAATGCTAATCTGACTTATAAGAGAATTCCTTATTCTTAGGAAACCCATGTCTTTCTTTTTCTTTTTGTTTTCAGGCAGACTGAATGTGAGATTTATTACTAAACATGATTTGGTGGGGTACAGGACAGCACAGTAGAAGCCTGAGGAGTATAGGTCTGTCACTTGTCAAGGGCACCGTGAGTGGGTTTATACTTGACCCCTCAACCAGGGAACTAACTTGCACTTGGCTCTACCCAGGGCCTCAATCACATGTTCCTTATTCTGCAGTTTGGTATGGATGGACATGACGACCTGGCCACTGTGGCCTGGGGCTCTCCAAAGGCACCACACATACCTGTCTGGAGCTTAGTTTAAGGACAGCACTGAGATCAGACGCACATGAAACTACCAGGAACATAGCTACCAGGAAACTGTCTCCAAGGTCCCTTAGGGCAGCCTGTACAGGCAACAGGTAGCATGTACTACCAAGGACGCTGCTGCTCGCAGCCCCTGCATACCAGGCCTCCATCTAGAAAGGGACCTGGTCAGCTTAACTGGCTGTAGATTCTGTAGATTCCTTCCTTCCTTCCTTCCTTCCTCCCTTCCTTCCTCCCTCCCTCCCTCCCTTCCTTCCCTCCTGCCTTCCTTCCTCCCTCCCTCCCTTCTTCCCTTTCTTCTTAATTTGGGGCAGGATCCCATTATGTACTCCTGGCTGGCCTGTAACTCACTGTGTAGATCAGGTAGATTCAGAGATCCACTTGCTTCTGACTCCAGTGCTGAGATTAAAGGCTGATGCCATCATACACAGCCCTCCTTTCTAAAGTAGACGTTGAGAAAACAGTTTGATTGTCACATTTTTATTTTGTGTGCTCGTATGCACATGTGGGCATGTGTCAGAGGATACCTCTCAGGAGTTGGCTCCCTCCTTCCTTCCACTTATGTTTGCTAACAAGTGCCTTCACCTGATGAGCCCTCTGGCTAGTCCACTTTTTGTTCTGTTTTGTTTAGACAGGTATCACTAGCTCTGGCTGGCCTAAACCTCACAAAATCCACCTGCCTCTGCCTCCCCAGTGTTGGGAATAAAAGCACATGTCACCTACACCCAGAAAAAGTCAGTTTTTCGATAATGATTTTTTTTCAAGATATTCTGGAACCACACGTGTCATCGTTCTATAGTGGCCTTTATACACAGGACAGCCAGGCAACAACCTGCAAACAGCAGACACGTGGACTGACGCCAGGATCAGAACCTTACAAGAGGACCATTCTGTGCTGACGGACACACACTGTTGGCTCAATGCCCAGCTCTAAGACATGTGGAACTATGATTCCAGGCAGTGTTTTCTGGATCCCTTCACCTTCCTTAGATCCTTTTCTAGAGCCCGTGTCTCCCTTGTACAGGGCTGTTGGGAGAATGAACAGTTAGTCCACAAAACCCACTTAGGACAGTGCCTGTTGTGGCTCATCCTCAGCGCCTCTGCTCTATTATCTGACACAATATTGGATATAAAAGAACTAGTCAAAAAGAAAAAAAGAGCTGACCTAGAGCATCTACAATGTGTTTTTATTTTTAATTGTATGTGCATGAGTATTTGCCTGCATGTATGTATGTGCATCATATGCATGCCTGATGCCCATGGAGGTCAAAAGAGGGTGTCAGATCCCTGTGAACTGGAGTTACAAACTGTTGGGAGCCCCCACATGGGTGCTGGGAACAAGAGCAACAAGTGAGTCACCCTCCAGCCCTTACAACGTCTTTAGTAAGATTCAATGTGTAAGGCTCATAAACTAGCAGTAAGCAGCGTGAAACAAAAGGTGACCAGGAACAAACTGTATTGCCACTGTTATTAAAACAGACATTTGAGGAAGAAAACGAATGTGAAGCAAGGAAGCACTGAGGCCACGAAAGGCAGGCTGGGGAACTTAGGGAGTTTTTCACCCACTGCATTAAAACCACTCTGTACAAAGAATTTAACGTTCTGACATCTTTGTGTCCTAAATAAACCCCGGCAAGGACAGCAGACCTCAGGTGGGGGTGACCCCTGGTCTAGAGTGCTTGCCTGGTGTGTATAAAGCCATGGGTTTGGTCCCAGCACTATAAGTGAATAAATAAATATATAAACAAACAACGAATCCTAATTCTTACACTAAACGTAATAGGGATAATGTATTGGTATAAACAGAAATAAGAGCAGGGCTAGAGAGATGGTTCGGTGGTTCAGAGCACTTGTTGCTCCTGCAGAGGACCCCACTTTGACTCCAGGACCCATGTGGTGACTTTCGACCATCTGCAACTCTAGTTCTATCAGATCTGATGCTCTCTTCTCACCTCTGTGGGCACCAGACACACAGGTATTCTGCATATATACATGTAAACAAAACATTCATACATAGAAAGTAAATGTTTTTACATTGTTGTAAATAGTTAATATCACCAATAATTAACCTTTAGCAGTTTACTATGTGTCAACACTCTCCTAAATGTTCTTGGGTTTTTGTTGTTGTTGTTTTTTTCTTGGTTTTTTGAGACGGGGTTTCTCTGTGTAACAGCCCTGGCTGTCCTAGAACTTGCTCTGTAGACCAGGCTGGCCTCGAACTCAGAGAGATCTGCCTGCCTCTGCCTCCCGAGTGCTGGAATTAAAGATGTGTGCCACCAATGCCTGGTCCTTAAATGTTTTATATTTGTTACATGATTTAAGTATTCACCAAATACTTCTCTATAAAAATACTATTATTATCCACACTATTCAAATGAAAAGCCAAGACCATAGTCCCACATACAGTAAAAATAGTTTTCAAATACACACTTTGGTCAATAATATCAGCTCTTAAAGAGTAATTTCCCCTAGTTCTTCAATATGTGAAGTAAATAACAAAAAAGCAATATTCCCTACTGCACATTTTCCCACTCTCCTTCCCAGAGCTAACCATTCGGTGGCAGACTAAACAACTGCACTGCTCTTCTAGCCATTGTAATCTATACTTCCTTTGGAGACAGGGACATTAAACTTCCAATCCTCCTGCCTCCACCTCCTCAGTGGCAGTATTACACATGGGCCACCATATCTGATTTTATACTAAGCTGGGGATCAAACCTTGTGCTCTGTGTATGCTAAGCAAGTAATCTACTAAGTGATCTATAACCCTAACCCTGTAATCTGTACTTTTTTTTTTAATACAGTGTTCTGTCTGCATATACACCTGCAGGCCATAAGAGGGCACAAGATCTCATTACAGATGGTTGTGATCCACCATATGGTTGCTGGGAATTGAACTCAGGACCTCAGGAAGAGCAGCCAGAACTCCTAACTGCTGAGCCATCTCTCCAGCCCTGTAATCTGTACTTTTTTTTTTAATACAGTGTTCTGGCTGCATATACACCTGCAGGCCAGAAGAGGGCACCAGATCTCATTACAGATGGTTGTGATTCACCATGTGGTTGCTGGGAATTGAACTCAGGACCTCAGGAAGAGCAGCCAGAACTCTTAACCTCTGAGCCATCTCTCCAGCCCTGTAATCTGTACTTTTACTGTACTTTTAAGTAAATAAAATTGCTACATAATTTCTGATAAACTCTTCCTTTTATCAAAGTTAAAAAAAAAAGGGGGGGGGGGCTGGTAAGATGGTAAAGGCCTTCTACCAAGCTCGATGACACCAGTTTCAATCCCCGGAACACAGAGTGGATGAAGAAACCTGATAGCTCCAAGTTGTCCTTTGGCCCTAGACTGCACACGTACATCAGGACACACTCATGCCCATACACGTGCTAAATAAATAAACACAATATTCTTTTGAAGGCAGAGTGCTAAGCAGCTCAGTCAGGAAAGGGCTTGCTGAGCAAACATGAGGACCTGAGTTTGCATCCCAAGACCCATTTAAGAAGCAGAACACAATGGTGTACTAGGGAGGAGACAGCTAGACCCCAAGGGCTTGCTGGCCTGCAAACCTAGCCAAATTGATAAGCTCCAAGTTCAGTAAGACTTGTCTCAGTGTTTTTTGGGTTTTTTTGAGAGAGAATAATTGAGGACGACACTGATGTTGACCTTTGGCTTCCACATGCATATACACTAAACACACACACACACACACACACACACACACACACTCGCACTAAAGATAAACTTGATGAATGCTATTATTTTATAATTTATTTTATGTTCATTAGCATTTAACCTCCATGTGTGTCTGTGTGAGGGTGTCGGATCCCCTGGAACTGGAGTTACAGACAGATGTGTGCTGCCATGTGGGTGCTGGGAATTGAACCCAGATCCTTTAGAAGAGCAGCCAAGGTTGTTTTTTGTTTTGTTTTGTTTTTTTTGAGACAGGGTTTCTCTGTGTAATAGCTCTAGCTATCCTGAAACTCTGTAGACTAGGCTAGTCTCAAATGCCTCTGCCTCCCTGCATGTTGGGATTAAAGGTATGCACCGCGGCAGCCACCACTACCACCCCCACCCCCACCCCGGCTGCAGCCAGTGCTCTTAACCACGGAACCATCTCACCAGCCCCTTGATGAATGCTTTCTAAATTTTTGTTGCAGCTATCCATATACAGAAAGGAAAAGAAGAAAGGAAGGAAGGTGGGAAGAAGTTGAAAATTATTAACTAAAGTTGCAGACTCTTATTTTTCATGGGAAGATTGATAATTTTAAAAAGTATATCAAGCCAGGCACGGTAGATCACATCTTTAATCTCAGCATTCAGGGTGCAGAGGCAGGTGAATCTGTCTGAGTTCCAGACTAGCTTAGTCTATGTAGTAAATTCTAGGCCAGCCAGGGCTATACAGAGACCCTATTTCAAAAAAAAACCATGTCATCTTAAGACTCATCACAAACAAAAAGAAATGCTGTACAGAGTTGTTGTGGGGTGGGGCTGGCGAGATGACTCAGCAGCTAAGAGCACTGGCTGCTCTTCCAGAGGACCAGGGTTTGGTTCCCAGCACCCACATGGTGGTCCACAACCATCCTTAACTTCAGTTCTATGAGATCCTACACCCCTCTTCTGGTCTCCTTGAGCACCAGGCACAGACATGGTGCACAAACATACATGAAGGCAAAACATTCATACACATAGAACAAAATAAATAAACCTAAAAAGAAATTTAGAAAAAGAGTTGTTGAGGTCTTTCCATGAAGACTCCAAGAGAACATAATCTCAGGGAATATCCTTGGCAACATTTGATTGACAACTAACTGCTTACCTTGCCACCATTGAGATTCCTTTTAGTTCCAACCAAACTTCCCTAGATTTTAAGTCCCAGAAATGGCATAAATAAAAAACTTCCAGGGAACATGTTAATATAACCAAATATATCTTTAAAATCATTACATAAACACATCTACTTAAAACCCTGTTATTAGCACTGCATATCTGAAACTCAAAACACAGTTTCCACAGAGTCAATGGAATAGCATGAACACCCAAAGCTCCTCCAGTAAATAGAATCCACCATACTAAAAGGCCGAGTCTATTTGAAATAATCACATTTTAACAACTAGAGAAAAGCAGCTGACCATAACATAGTCTCTACAATGTCCAGAACAGATCCTTTATTTACCAGGAAAAACAAGGAATCAAGATGTTTCTTCAAGTGAACTGGTACATGGAGCATTTCTCTACGTTTATAATAAATGTAGTCACAACCTGTTTCCATAGCAACAAGAGTAGAATGCATGCGGTCTATGGAAATGAAGCTACTAAGCTGATCCTCAAAAACCAGGCAAATTCACTGTTTGGCCACTACTATGACAAAAATAAAAAATAGCTAAGACATATAACCTTGAGAGAGTGGAGAGTCACCTTTTAAAAAAACAAAACAGTGTGCAGTCTTTAATATATACAGAGGTGCCATACTATTTTGGTTCTGTATTCAATTATATTTAATATCTGTATAGACAAGATCAATGAATCTTGGACTCTAAGTTACAAATTTTGAAGCTGGGTGTGGTGGTGCACACCTTTGATCCTACCACTCCAGAGGGAGAGGCAGGCAGACTTCTTTGAGTTCCAGGACAGCCAGAGTTACAAGCCACAATCCTATGTGGTAGTTTGAATAAAAATGGCCTTCACAGGCCGAAAGAGAGTGGCACTATTAGGAGGTGTGGCCTTGTCGGAGTAGGTGTAGCCTTGTAGGAGGAAGTGGCAGGCTTTGAGGTCTCAGAAGCTCAAGCTGGGCCTAGTATGGCACACTGTCTCTTCCTGCTGTCTTTGGATCCAGACATAGTATTCTCAGCTCCTTCTCCAGCATCATGTCTGCCTGCATGCTGCCATGTCCCACTATGATGATGATGGACTAACCTCTGAAACTGTAAGCCAGCCCCAATTAAATATTTTCCTTTATAAGAGTTGCCATGGTCGGGGGCTGGAGAGATGGCTCAG
Source organism: Peromyscus attwateri (assembly GCA_902168425.1). Taxonomy (NCBI): domain Eukaryota; kingdom Metazoa; phylum Chordata; class Mammalia; order Rodentia; family Cricetidae; genus Peromyscus; species Peromyscus attwateri. Next base: position 13,280 of record CABHPP010144337.1, on the reverse strand, counting down.
AGGTTAAGAGCACTGGCTCCTCTTCCAGAGGTCCTGAGTTCAATTCCCAGCAACCACATGGTGGCTCACAACCATCTGTAATGAGATCTGGTGACCTCTTCTGGCATACAGACAGAACACTGTATACACAATAATAAAATATTAAAAAAAAAAAAAAGTCACCATGGTCATGGTGTCTCTTCATAGCAATAGAACCCCTAACACATCCTGCCTCAAAAAAAAAAAAATAAAAAATCATCATCATCATCATCCCAGGCAGTGGTGGTGTGCACCTTTAATCCCAGCACTGGGGAGGGAGAGGCAGGCAGGTCTCTGAGTCCAAGGCCAGCCGGGTCTACAGAATGAGTTCCAGGGCAGTCAGGGCTACACGGGAAACCCTGTCTTGAAAAACCAATAATAATAGTAGTAGTAGTAGCAGTAGTAGTAGTAGTAACAACAATAATAATAATCTATAATTTTTGTATTGCCCATTTTGATTTCATAATTTAAAATTAACTTTTAGTAATGTAACAAACAAGTATGCATTTAGAATAACGGAAGTGTGTTATTTTGCTTTATACCTATTTTAAAACTGTAAGACACGCCGGGCGGTGGTAACGCACGCCTTTAATCCCAGCACTCGGGAGGCAGAGGCAGGCGGATCTCTGTGAGTTCGAGGCCAGCCTGGTCTACAGAGTGAGTTCCAGGAAAGGCGCAAAGCTACACAGAGAAACCCTATCTCGAAAAACCAAAAAAAAAAAAACAAACAAAAAAAAAAAGACTGTAAGACACTCAGCAGCTATTAGAACAGAAGGAAAAGTCAAGTTCTGTACTCTACATAGGGTCCAAATTACACTTAAAACTAACATTCTTCCTCTCTAACTCACACAGGGGTTTTTGGTTTTTCGGTTTTTTAGTTTTGTTTCATCTTGAGACAGGGTCTCACTGTATAGTCCTGGCTGGCCTCAAACATTGAGATCCACCTGCCTCAACCTCCCCAGTACAATTTAATGTTACCATTAAGTTATAAATGTTGGTAGAGCTTTTGGAAAAAAAATAACAAAAGCCCACAGGGTTCTAAGAACCTGACCACACCTCCACAGCACCAAAAAGGAAATGAATAACAATGTTTACCTTCACAAAAAGTAGCTAGAATTGATAAGCATCTCATCCATTTCCCAGAGATGAAAGGCAATACCGGAATTTGGCACAGTAACCTCAATAGAAGGCCAATCTTTCAGACAAAATGGATCCTGCTTGAAATTTTTCTGTGCGGCACTACAAACAAACTTTCAAGTGGAAGTGGTTGCTCCGTTTGTCTTTAGATTATCCTACCCTCTGAGAGAACAAACACCAGATTACAAGACTTACTATTTTGCCAACAAACAAAATGAACTGCTTTCAATGACATTTTATAAATACTTATACAAAACTCTGGGTAGAAATATCTAATTTCTGACTAAAATTTGGGCATTTTCTCTCAGTTTGTAAAACTCACGGTAATGCAAACACATAGATTTTCCAGGCCACTATAGAATGGCATTATCTCTACAGGTTCTTTACAATTGTTTTCAGTTTTCCTGTGACTTTTTAAAAGACAATTTGATGGTATCAAAATTTTAAGGTTTGAAAGAACGTCTACCAAGCTGGAAGTAGTGGTGCATGCCTTTAATCCCAGCACTTGGAAAGCAGGTGAGTTCCAGGCCAGCCTGGTCTACATAGTGAGTTCCAGGACAGCCAGAGCTACATAGTGAGATCTTGTCTCAATAAAATAAAATAAAATAAGAAGAAAAAGAAAGAAAGAACTAACTGCCACCAATTTAGCTGAGGCTATCTCTGAAAGTTTAAGGCTATGATTTATAGGGGAGCCTTTCCTTCAGTGACTTTTCAGCATCGCACTAATAAAACATTATTATCCCATTAAAGCAGCATGGCCTTTTCCTATGAGAATTAACATTCTGTTTTAGTAACTTTAACTGTGCTGTGGGTCTTCACTAAAGGTACTTTCCAAGGTAGCCTTTCAACAAGAAATCGAACCTGATGACTAATTGCTGAGTTTAAGTGGAAAACCTACTTGCTTAAAAAAATAAACAATTGAAAAATAATTAAAATAACTGGGTTGGAGAGATGGCTAAGCTGGTAAAGGTGCCTGCTTCCAAGCCTGACCACCTGAGCTCAATCCAGGCTGGGGAGAGAACCAATTCCTACAAGTTATCCCTGACCACCACCTGTGTTCGTAGGTAGCTGGACGACACACTGCACTAAGCCTCAGATTTTGAAAGAGATTTTTTTTAAGTGTTTATTTTATGTGTAACAGGAATTGGGGCCTCTTGCTGGGTGATGCTCTGGATATAGAAATGACAGCTGTACAACCTGTAAATACACTAGAGTGGTGTCACTGTAGACTTTGAAGAGTGAGCCTTAGCCAGGCATGATGGTGCATGCATTAGGTCCCATCACTGGGGAGGGAGAGATCGGAAGTTCAAAGCCAGCCTGGTCTACATAGCAAGTTCCAGGCTAACTAGAGATACATAGTGAGACCCTGTCTAAAATAAAATTAAATCTTTAAAAAGTGAGCTTTAATAAGCATGAATTATGTCTCAAAAAACAAAACCTCCCACAAATAGACAATGTCTTTTTCTTTTTTTGGTTTTGTTCGAGACATGGTTTCTCTGTGCAGCCCTGGCTGTCCTGGAACTCACTCTGTAGACCAGGCTGACCTTGAACTCACAGAGATCCGCCTGCCTCTGCTTCCCAAGTGCTGGAATTAAAGATATGTGCTACCACCGGTGAGCAGACAATTTTTTTTCTTAAAAAAAAAAATGAAAGTATGTACATTTCACAACAATAAAAGTTATATTAGCCATTTAAAAAATTACTGACTTCAATGTACATGGTAATCATGCTTAACAATAAAATGCTTATCACTTATCACTGAGGTACAGTAATTAGAAGGTGAGGCGGTGGAAAGGACAGACAGAAAACGGAATGAGAACAGTCACAGACCCACGCCTGCACACAAGCGACACAGCAGAAGCACACAGTAGGGACGCAGCATTTAAAACGGCTCAGAAACAACTGCTTGACCACACGGATCACACAGATTCAAAAACAAAAGGAATGACGAGCGGGGCATGCTGGTGAACACTGTTAGTTCCAGCACTCAGGAGGCAGAAGCAGGAGGATCCTGTGAGTTCCAGGCTCTAAAGCCAGGTCAAGTGTCTCCTCCACTAACAGCATTCTACTTACATTCCACCACCACATTAAATACCTGGTTTAGGGCTATCCTGTCATAAAGGAAAGGGGTGTCTGTGTGTGAAGGAAGCATGACCTCACAACATTCATGTAAGAAAGAACAGTGAAATACTCCACTACGTCAATTCGGGACACCAGCTGCTGTCACCTACACTGTGTAGGCTGAGACAAGGGTCAGTGAAGGCTCATGCCAGCTCCCTCCTTCCCATTCTGCTGCTGCTGCTATAATGGGAAAGAAACCAAATGTTACAGCCCAGTTACCCCACCCCCCTCGCCCCAACTTATTCAGACTTCTCTAACAAAACAAACATTTATTGGGTAGACACTGTGCTAAGATCTAAAGTTCCAGGGCTGAAGACTCAGACAAGATCCCTATAATCCTATAGCTTACAATATCATCAGAGAGAAAAGCAATAAAGGGAAATGCTGGGGTGCTGCTCAGAGTCTACTCCCGATAAGAACGTTCACTTTATACGGAGTGCCTGCATTCCGTCAAGTCCTGAGCACCAGAGATAAAAGATAAATGAGACAGAGCCAGTCCCTCCTGGCAGAAAATATCCAGGGCTGAGAAGGTGAAATTCGGGATATCAGTCTTTTCCAGGCTGAGAAGAGCTGGACTCTTCTCTGGACTGACAGCAGATAGCACCTCAGAGAGTTCCAATTAAGAACTTTCTGGGTTCCTCAGTATATAAGTACCGAGTGAGTTAGATTTTTGAAATGTTTTTCTTGATATGCTGTGAAATCGGAGGCATTTAATGAAAACACACCACATAAGTGGGAGTGGAGGAACAGATACGAGAAACTTAGGAAAGAAAGAAGTGTGTATTAAGAACACTGGAATAAATCCTCATTTAACACCCACACTTACTGCAGTACCTGGTACATTATCAATAAATCAATTCTCATAGGAAAAAATATCAGGGAGCACAGGACTGGGTTAACCATCACAATACTGCATTACCACTAACTGTAAGTGTTACTGAGATGCCACCAGCTGTTCACATGAATTAGAGCTGACTCCACATTGGCTGCATGCTCCTGGGGGGTGGTACACATGTGTGCACGTACATGCCTGTAGCCTAGAGGTTTTCCTATATCACTCTCCACTTTCTCTTTTGAGACAGCTGGCCAATGAGCTCCCAGGAATCCTACCTGTCTACTCCCCAGTTTCAGGGTCACAGGTGAACTGCTATACCTGTTTTGTGTGTAGGGGTGGGGGGCGGTACTGGGGATCCACACTCAAGGTTTCACGCTTGTGTGGCGAGCACTTTAACAACTGAGCCAGCACCAGATCTGCTTTGTTGTTTGTCTGAGTCAGGGTCTCACTATGTAGCTCTGGCTGTCCTGGAACTCACTCTGTAGACCAGGCTGGTCTCACACTCGAGAGATCCACCTTCCTTTGCCTCCTAAGTGTGGAATAGAAGGTGTGTGCCACCATGCCCAGGGAGGTTGGCTCTTTCTTCCTAAAGAACTGGTGAAGAAAGCTCAGGAAGTATCTGCAACATCACTTGTATGCCCAGCACAAAGCCTGTCAGCAATAATCAGGTCACTATGAGAAAACAACAAAATAAAATTTACCCCAATTACTTTGAAACCCTTTTAATAGTTATAATATGCAATTTTATTTTAGCTGGTAATACTTTCACTAAAACATAAAATTAGAAAGCATTTTATTAAATGCCAAAAATAAGGCCAGTGAGATGATTCAATGAGTAAAGGTGTTTGCCACCAATCCCGAGACCTAAGTTAAATCCCTACAACCCACAAGACAGAATCAACCGCCACAGTTGTCTTCTAGCCTCTACTCATGCACCACGGTATGCACACACAAATAAACACATGTTTTAAAAAAACATGCTGAAAACACACACTATAAACAACATATCACCTAAGGGTCACTGGCTAAAACTATCTTTTCAGATATTATTTATGTAACCTTATATAACGTGATATTCTCTACCATAAGTCTAATAACTCTACAAGCATATATAAACTACTGACAGTGTGCTACAATTCATATCAGGTACATTATGAAATACTGTCTTTTATATCAGTATATAAAAATTTGAGTCACTGTTAATGGGATTATAAGAAACTGTCATAATGTTACACTGATGAAAATATTAGAATCTTGACCTCGGGTAAAGATGACTACAAGAAAAAGAAAAAGGACTTTTTGATATTAATTATACATTAATGCCAACCCTGTCCTAAACAACAAAATCTTACATATTTGAAGTGTCTTTTTGCACAGCTTCACTATTGACAGACTGGCCAGTTCAGATATCTAAAATTCATGTTGGTCTTTTTGAGACAGTATCTCAGAGATCTGCCTGCCTCTACTACCCCTCCCAAGAACTATGATTAAAGGTGTATGACCCCATAACCAGCAAATGTAGATGCTTTTAAAATCCAAAGCGAAGTGCGGCAGGACCGTCTTGTGTCATAGACGAGAGCAACTCTCTACAGCCATTCTTGGGAATAGCTGCACGAGGTGGAATACACTTTTAATCCCAGCACTCAGGAAGGGGAGGAAGAGGCAAGAGGACCTCTGTTAGTTCAAGGCAAGCCAGAGCTGCAGAGTGAAACCTATCTCAAAAAACAAAATGAGCTTGGTAGTGACACACACCTTTAATCCCAGCACTCAGGAGGCAGAGGAATGATCTCTCTGCACTCGAGGCCAGCCTGATCTACAGAGTAAGTTCCAGGACAGCCAGGGCTCCACAGAGAAACCCTGTCTTGAAAAAAGCAGAAACAGAAACAGAAACAGCACTGAAGCCGACCGACAGAATCCATCACACACTCATGTTGCACTCCTTTCTACATCTCCATCCCTAGTACAATAGATGAATACAGAAGCCACTGAAAGATGCACAGACAGCAGAAGACAATCTCTCCTGTATTATCCCACTGGGTGTAAAATAACTACAAGGATCCTATACGTAATTCATTGAAGAGGGTTAGAAAGAACACTGAAGGCATTCAAAATGGTGGAAGGAGCCGGTGGTACACACTTTCAATCCCAGCAGAGGGAGACAGAGGCAGGTAGATCTCTATAAATTGCAGGTCAGTCAGGGCTATACAATGAGACCTTGTCTCAGAAAAACAAAGTTGCGGAGGGAAACCTGGAGACAGCTCAGAGGTTGCTTTCTGCTCTTGTACAGGACCCTGGTTTAGTTCCCAGCATCCTCATGGTGCTCACCACTATCTGTAACTCCAGTTCCAGGGGATCCAACACCTGCTTCTGACCTCCAAAGCACAAGGCATGTATATGGAATACATACATACATGCAAGCAAAACACTCATAAATGAAATAAAAATAAGTAACCAAAAAATATGTTTAAGATAACAAATCATTAATTTTTTAAAAGCTTATTCTATACAGCACAAAAAACCAAGCATTTTTCTAAAGAATAACTTTAAGTAGAAATTTATTTTGTAAAAATAAATGACAGAATCAGAGGATAACTCAGTGAGCAAAGTTCTTGCTACAGAAGTATGAGGACCCGAATTTCGGTCCCCAGTACCCACATAAGCCAAGTATGGCAGTGCACATCCATAACCCCAGTGCTGGAGGGATGAAAACAGTGGGTACCAGGGGCGCTTTGGTCAGTCCAGCTAAAATGAAGAGCTCCAAGTCTACTGAAAAACCTTGTTGGAGAAAGTGGGGGCTGGAAGGATGGCTTAAAATCACTTGCTGCTCCTGAAGAGGACCTGGGTTTAATTCCCAGTCTCTACATGGAGCTCAGAACCATCTGTATCTCCAGTCCCATAGACCAGACATGCTCTTCTTACCTCCTCCAGCTGCACAAATGTGGTGCAGACACACAGCAGGCAAAACACTTACATGCATAAAGAAATCCTAAAAGAACTTAGGGTAGAGAAATGATGAAAGACACCGTAGCACTAGCCTCTGGCCTCTACATGCACCCACACAGGTAAGAGCAACCAACATACATGAACACATACCAAAACAGACACACACAATTATAAACAAGTCCCCTAAATAAAGGCTTTCATTTACATTTTAGATAATTGTTTCATCATTTAAGAATATGCAGGGGCTAATGAATTTACTCAGTGGCCAAGAGCACTGTTACTTTTGTAGAAGATCTGGGTCCAATTCCTAGTACCCACATGGAGACTCACAGCCATCTGTAACTCCAACCCCATGGGGCTGACACCCTTTCCTCACCTCCAGGAGCAAGTACATGGTGTGTGTGTGTGTGTGTGTGTGTGTGTGTGTGTGTGTGTGTATGTGCATATAGATATAGACATATATACACACATATATATGTATATATATATGCAGGCAAAACAATCATACATATACAATAATATATTTTTAAATTTGTATGGAAGCCTGGCCTTGTGGTGCACAACTTTAATCCCAGCACTCGGGAGGCAGAGGCAGGTGGATCTCTGTGAGTTCGAGGCCAGCCTGGTCTACAAGGGCAAGTTCCAGGATGATTAGAGCTACACAGAGAAACCCTATCTCGAAAAACCAAAAAAAAGAAGAAAGGGAAAGGGAAAGAAAGAAAGGGAAAGAGAAAGAAAGAAAGAGAAAGGGAAAGAAAGAAAGGGAAAGGAAGAAAGGGAAAGGGAAAGGGAAAGGAAAGAAGGCAGAGCCAGGCGGATCTCTGTGAGTTCGAGGCCAGCCTGGTCTACAGAGCGAGATCCAGGACAGGCACCAAAACTACACAGAGAATCCCTGTCTTGAAAAACAAAAACAAAAACAAAAACAAAAAACAAAACAAAAAAAAACCAAAAACAACAACAAAAAAAAACAAAAACAAAAAAACCTTTTTCTATATGCTGTTAATTCCATTGACTAAAAAGACTTTAGGGAAACTGAAGAGCTGGCTCAGTGATTAAAAGCACTGGTTGCTCTTGCAGAGGACCTGGGTTCAGTTCCCAGCACCCACATGGTGCCTCACAGCCATCTGTAACTCCAGTTCCAGCCCTCTGCTGACCTCTGCAAGCACCAGGCATGCATGTGGTACACAAACATACATGTAGGCAAAACAGCCAAACATAAATCTTAAAAATAAATAAATAAATAAATAAATAAATAAATAAATAAATAAATAAAAAGCCGGGCGGTGGTGGCACATGCCTTTAATCCCAGCACTCGGGAGGCAGAGGCAGGCGGATCTCTGTGAGTTCAAGGCCAGTCTGGTCTACAGAGCTAGTCCAGGACAGGCTCCAAAGCTACACAGAGAAACCCTGTCTCGAAAAACAAAAACAAAAACAAAATTTTAGGGGACTGTACCTGAGCAGCAGAAGTCAAATTCCAGGTCCCATCCCATACCAAAAAACAAAAATAAAGAACTTCAAAACCGTTCTTTTCAACTCTTTTTGCCCCTAACTTTTTTTTTAAACTGGGGGTGGGCATACATGAGTACCAAGTTGTGCACATGGAGACTGGAGAGTTAATTATAGGAATTGGTTCTCTCCCTCTACCATATGGGTTCCAGGTTCCAGGGAATCAAACTCAGGTCTCCACAGGCTTGGCAGTAAGCTCCTTTACCCATTGAGACATCTCACCAGCCAGTATTCTGGGCTTCAAACAATTATTATTAATAAGCTATTTTATGTGAATGGGTTTATTAACATCAAAAATAGTAAATATGGGGGGGGACATTTATAGCAAACATTCTTGGGGGAAGACATTTAAATATCGAATGCTGAACTGGAGAGATGGCTCAGTGGTTAAGAGCTCATTGCTCTTGCAGAAGAGCAGAGTTCAGATTCCAATACCCATGTCAGGTGTCTTACAACTGCCTGTAACTCTAGCTCCAGACGCCCTCTTCTGGCCAATTCAGGCATCTTCATACACATATATATTCACACACAGACACAATACACATAATATAAATTTTTTAAGTTTCTAAAAAAAAGGGGAGTCCATCCCTAGCTGATGGTGGTGGTGGTCCATGCCTATAGTAAGAAGTTTAAGATCATACATAGCAAGTTTGGGGCTGCTTGGGCTGGAGACCGTATCTCAAAAGGAAATTCAGTTCTCTCCACCACCTCAAAGCTGATCACACATCGTTGATCTAGTAAAACACTGTCCTTCAAACAACCTCAGAAAAATGTTCTTCCAAGCTGACAGAAATAAAGTTAGTCATGAACACTCTGAAGAAATGGGCAAATAATGTGATGCAAGAAAGAAATCAGCCTGGCATGATGGCACATACCTTTAATCCCAGCACTCAAGACTCAGAGGCAGAGGCAGGTGAATCTCTGTGAGCTCAAGGCCAACATGATCTACATAGAGACACCCTGTCTCAAAAAAAGAAAAAAGAAATAAAAGAAGAGAGATCACATACACAGACATTTAAGCAATCATACTTCATGCTAGAATAAAATGTCAGATAAACCCAGGGACAAGCAGAATGTCCACAGAGTAAAAGCATGTACTATTAATACTAGTCTTAAAAGTCATGTGACTTGAATCGTAGTCAGGAAACTTTTGAAAAAAATTTTTTATTTTACTTGTATGGGTGATTTGCCTGCATGGATGTCTTGCATCATGTCTATGCCTGGAGCCTTCAGAGCCCAGAAGAAGGTGTTGGATTCCCTGGAGCTAGAGTTACAGGCAGCTGGACTACTATGTTGGTTCTGGGGATTAAACCCAGGTCCTCTGGAAAAGCACCCAGTGCTCTTAACCATGGAGCCATCTCTCCAGCCTTGTCATGGAACTTCTAAGAGCTGGGCATAGTGGCTCACCCCTTTAGTGGCTCACTCCTTTAGTCCTATAACTTAGGAGATAGAGGCAGAAGAGTCTCTGTGTGTTCAAGGCCAGCCTTGTCTACATAGAGAGTTCCAAGACAGCCAGAGCTACATAGTGAGACTGTAGGAAGAAAGAAGGGAGAGAGGGAAGGAGGAAGGGAGGGGAAGAAAGAAACTTCTAACTCAACTGTCAATCTGGAGATCTAACCCCTCTGGGCTCTCACGTACAATGTAAGTGGACGTTAAACCACGTGATGAAGTATCTGAAATGACTCCAAACAATGGGAAGAGATGCCATTCCTCCTAGATGTCCACAGATAAATGTATAGCTTGGGTTTTTATTTTGACATGGACATACATGGCTTTTAAATTAACTTTAAGTCTCAATTGCCTTAACATTACTTAATGACTTTTATTTGCAATATCAAACATTAAATGAAATTTACCTCCAATGCTTAGCTACATAAGTGAGATTTTAGAGGTACAAAAATCAGCATGACTATCATACTGTCTTCATAACATTTTCTAAGTAATCAAAACATGTCCAAAGCTATATATTTTCCTCTAATTTTTCTCTGTACATTTCAAAAAATTTTGACAGAACAAAAAAAAATAAGTATAACTATGCTACTCCACAATCTGGTTAGCTTTGTTGTTATCACCTTAAATATTTCCTGAAACTTTCACTTGAAATTCCCCACTTACAGTGTGCTACAGTCCTGTAATGTAGCTCAGGATTTAGAGGCTAGCCTGGACTGCATGGTGACACCCCCACACACACACATCTCAAACAAACCAAAGTGTTAGAAGAAAACTAATTTTCAAAGAAAGTAAAATATCCTGTATCAGGAAGTGACCTGCATGACGTGGAACATAATTACTTAATGAGAAAAAATTTAAACCTACATCTTATTTCACTTAACCATAAACCCTGTTATTAAATTCAATCTGTTTTCATTTGATTATGATTCCATTAAATTATTCCACATTTTAGATCATAGATCAAGTTTTTTCAGACTAAACCACATTACTACTTAACGACCTTATAGCAATACAAAGCTTACCGTAGACACTGTCTTGATCTACATTCAGTCTCACCTCCACAGTCTCACTTTGTTCTCGACCACACCAAACAAACATGGTTACCACTGAATATATACTTTAAAGTTTTGTCCAGGTTCTTACCCAAGAGTACTGGAAGTTACTACAAACTAGGCAACTTCTTTTTTAGAAAGTATTTATTTCATGTATGTGCATGTGCCT
>CABHPP010144336.1:24880-41035 GCA_902168425.1 Peromyscus attwateri | reverse complement strand
TGTGCTTATGGTCTTGGATCTACCACTCAAGTCTTTTTTGAGTTTTCTAAACATGTCATGACCTTTCTTTTGCTCTTTACTAATTATTTAGAAACATGTAACTTACCTTTCAAGGAAGAGAAAGTGAATTATTGATTTAGAAGGTAAAACAATTTTGAAAATGCCACAGGTTGGTGTATATCATTTTTACAAGGTTCTCTGAAAAATTTAAGAGGCTACTAGGGTCAAGTACAACCAAAATGCTTCAGATCAAAGAGCATAACATTGAGATAAAGTTAAGCCTTAAGTCAGACAGAAACTATTGGCTAATAGGCAACTTTGCATAAGGAGAAGAGAAAAATATATCATAATATCAGTGAAGGGAAAACTAAAATGAATGGGAAGAAAGGACTGGTAGTCTGTATGAGTTGACTACAACATGGAAGGACAATGACAGACAGGCTTGTCAATTCATCAGACCTCTAGTTGACGTCTCAAAATAGAACTAAAAGGCAAATCAGGACACAAATTCCAATCAATGGTTATCAGGCAAACTTAAGGAAAACCAAATAGAAACACCAGAGATCTAAGAACAAAATGAGCATTCAACAAGCATTGCAAAGCCAAGGTTTATAGTCAAAGAAACCACTTATAGTCTGCTCCACGTTTTACTGATCAGTAGTCATTTTCAAAGTAAAGAAGCAATTGTGTTAACAAAATGATTTGCGTTCACATAAGCACTTCTTGTATGTAGGTTTCTGTCATTCTTTTGTCATACCTCCCTGAACTCTCTCCACCCATAAACTGCAGTCCCAACTGCAATGTCTTCTATGCTGTCAACACAGTTTTCCTGCTCTTGTGAATAGGAAACCAAAGGAGAAGTTGGTTCAGGAAGAGACCTTGTGTTACTGTTTTAAACATATCCCTGCGCCGGGCGTTGGTGGCGCACGCCTTTAATCCCAGCACTTGGGAGGCAGAGCCAGGTGGATCTCTGTGAGTTCGAGGCCAGCCTGGGCTACCAAGTGAGCTCCAGGAAAGGCGCAAAGCTACACAGAGAAACCCTGTCTCGAAAAACCAAAAATAAAATAAAATAAAATAAAATAAAACAAAAAAACATATCCCTGCATAATTCTAGATAATCAAGCTATGTTTACTAGTTTTGTCAAGAGTAAAATGTTAGCAATGTGCTAAAATTTTTTAAAGACTGAGGTCTCTAGTGTTTGGGAGAAGTTTATCACAATGTTGACATTAGAGGTTTTTAACAGCAATTCCATGAAGAAATGCTGAGTAGACATTTCAAATTTTGGTTTAGTACAGTTTCCAAGTTTCCAGCAATAGCAACTTTGAAAACAGAGCTTTTCCAAAAACATCAGAATATCATTAAAATTCCTGAAATTAAAGACAAATTTGTCACTGTAAACAGGAAAAGAAAAAGGGAATTAAAAATGAAGACATAAGATGATTGACAACTGACATTTAGTAGGAATGACTGGTAAATTGAAAGTTTCTGTTGTTTGGTTTTGTTGTTCTAATCTCACAACTAAGCTGAGTGCAGAATGAGGCCAGTAAAGGAATGGGCTATGGCTGTGGTATCAGCTACACCCTGTGCTGTGGTATCAGCCATACTCTGTACTATGGCTATATGGAATATTCCAAAACCAGAAAATCCTCCACTACTAGTTCTTTTCCTTTTTGCATTTTAATATAGATATTCCAAAGATAAACTTACTATAGTTCTTTATACATATCAAAAATGAATCTATCTTATGGCTTACCTTCTTCTACCAATAATCCAAGAGGTGATATGATTGATAAAGAGTGGGAGGAATTCTAGTACAGAGTGCTTGAAGGTGAGATAAAACTTTAAATAAGGAAAGCAGCCAGGTGAACACATTAAACCTTGAACTGGGAATGCTGAAATGAACAGAAGGAGGAAAAATACCCAGGAAAGGTGGCAAGAACATCATTACACATGGGTCTCCATTACAAGCCAACTACATACAGTGCCCATAGATAGCATGCCCTAAATGAACTCTTTCTCCTTTGGAGGAATAAGCTGCAGATAGGCCTCCAATAGCGTTCATAGAAATGGACAAAGAAAATGGGCAGTAGATGTGACAGTGTTAAGGATATTGGTGTAATCCCAGTCTCAAAGGGAACAAGGATACAGACAATCTCACATCTTTACAACTTGATATGTCTTCAAATCCAATGTTCATGATTATAGCTGTATAAACCGAGGGTTTTTGCACCAGATGTATACATTTGGGACATGACCACCCAAAGGTATTGTTGAGGGGAAGATTTTTATTATATATTTTTATTATTATGAGGCATCAGAAGGGTCCAAAGCAGGGAGAGAAAGTAGTAGACTGTACATGGCCAGTAGACTGGACTTTGCAATGAGAGGAGAAGTGGTGGAGAATGAGAGAGGAGGACTAAGAGGGGAAAACAAAACTGAGAGATTACAGCCCAAATAGTAGGGTTATAAGGGAATGAGAAACCATGGGGAAGGAAGCCCATGAGCTGGAGAAGTTTAAGGTAGTGTGGGAGCCCACAAAATATTCCTAGTGAGATCTGAGCTTGCTTTACACAGCAGGAATGCATTAGGGGATGGCTGGACCACGTGCATGGTCACCAGGTGTCTTGGATAGTCTGCACTTGACTGTGCTAGGGGGAAGTCTTTTGCTCTACCCCTTGGCATTCCTTTAAAAGCCCTTTAGTAGACACAGAAGGGGTGGGTGGGTATTGATCCAGGCCCTCCCAAGGCTATTCTATGTTTCCAACTGTCTTTCTCTCCTCTATATCTCGATCTGCATATTCCTTATTTCTCCCACTTAACAGTACCCTAGGGCGGGGGAAGAGGGAGCTGGTCTCCCTTAGAGTAGGGTCTGGGATATTGTGGAATATTATTTTAAGATGTGTTATGTAGATGTAACCAACCGCCTTATTAAATAAGAAACACAGAGCCAATGTAAAGGTGAAAGCCCAAGAGGTCAGAGCTAGAAGCCTTACCCGCTTTCCGCCAGCTAGACTTCTCCCACCAAGAGAGCTCTCCAAAAAGAGGGAGGTATTTCCTGTGCGTTCGTCTTATAAAGAGTTCTGGTTCTTCCTTCTCATTGGTTATAAACCCAATTACGTGGCTGTCTCGTCACGGTCTCTCTGTACAGACCTCCCAGGTTTTCTATGGTTGGTATTGAGATTAAGGGCGTGTGTCTCCAATGCTGGCTGTATCCTTGAACACACAGAGATCTACCTAGCTCTGCTTACCAAGTGCTGGGATTAAAGGCGTGCACCACCACCGCCCTGGCTTTCGCTATGGCTTGCTAATAGCTCTGACCCCTAGGCAACTTTATTTATTAACATACAAATAAAATCACATTTCAGTACAAATAGAATACCACTATAGTGTTACATTTGTTTATGCTGTGGAATATCTGTTAATGATGCAAAGACGTGATGTATTCTTCTATGTTGCATTTGTTTATCTCTGTAGAGCTAAGCTACTTTGCCTGTCTAAAATACCTGATTGGTCTAATAAAGAGCGGAATGGCCAATATTGAGGCAGGAGAGGGATAGGCAGGGCTGCCAGGCAGAGAGAATAAATAGGATAAATCTAGGGAAGGGAGCGAGGAGTGAGAAAAGGAGGAGAGGAGAATCCCGGGGCCAGCCACATAGCCACACAGCCAGCCATGAAGTAAGAAGGAAATAAACATACATATAGAATAAAATATTTATTTATTTGGGAGCTGGGTGGCAGGCCTCCAAAGGAAAAAAACAACAACAACAACAACTACACCAGGGTGAGAAGATCTGAGAAGAGCCATGGTGCCAGCATGGAGTCTTTAACAGGTATTTGTGATGGAGACCAGCATTGCTTGGGTATGTAATAGTCATGGCAGATAGTCATTTGCTCTGAATTTCTTTTGGAACTAAAAGTAGCCAATGGAACTGTCCCTGATGGATTTTAGAATATAAGCCAAAGGAAAATTTCCTATTAGAATGTCTCTCAAGAGATCATTTCTAATATCAAATGGAGAAAGAGTAATTTCTTACATTTCAAGAATTTAAATCTTACACTCACTTGGAAAGTATAATAGATTCACTCTTCTCCATAACCAGCAGTTTGTCAGGGTCTGTGACTGGTCAGGGAAGCCAGCAACACAACATGCACTAAGATGAGCAGTCAAGTCATTGTAAAGTTAGAATATAGTACCACTGAGTTTGTGGACAGACAATGAAAAGACTGCTTTAGTTATAAAAAGAAAAAAGTAAGAAAAAACAAGGTAATGGCAAGGGCTAAGGATATTAAAGTCCAAAGTTAAACTTGTATCCCAATACAGATAGAGCCCATACAGAAGCCAGCCTCTGTAACTCTTGCCTCGTAGGACCTCTCCCTTTAGAATACAACAATAACAGCAAAACTCATCTTCATAAATGCCTGGTAAAATAGAAGACAGACCTGACAGGTGGGTTTGTCAATTAAACAAAATTTGGGCTAGTTTCTAAGGGTGAACTAGAGGCCATCCAGAAAGAAATTTTTAAAACATATAACCATCAGCCAAACTCTGAGAGAGTCAAGTACAAGCATCAGAAGGCCAAGAACAGATTGACAATGAATTCCTAGAGCTAAACTGAGGTTTATAGTCAGAGAAACTATGAAGAGAAAACACAGAAGAGAAAAATATGTGAAAAGAGCCAGCCCCGTACATCACATGATGGCTTTTTCTACCTTATTTCCACATGCTGGGTGAATGATCTGTGGTTAAGAAGGCTAAGGTCAATGTGTATTCTTTTTCCAAATTTCCATTCTGCTTAAGGGCTACAAATTATTAGTGAATAACAAAGATGTTATAATTTAATAACATTTTCATTCTTTTGAAATGTTACTTTAAAATTCTGAGTTTCCAATTCTTTATTGACACAAAAATTTAACAGCAAGTAGCACTCATCTTTTGTATGAGAATAATCTGATAAAATAATACCCCAAGCATAATTACTGACATAAAAAGGCATATCTATTCAAATTAGATACAGTTTTATTATAACAAAATTCACTTATACAATTTGTTAATACAAGTTAATAAATTCAAATTAAATACCACCAAATAGTTCCTGATTAGTAGACTTTCAACATAGAGTTTGAAAAGAACAAAATGGTAAGATAATTACTGATTTGTAAGCAGATTTAAAATAAATCCAGACACACAGGGTCAACTTGCTACAGCACCATTTCAAGTCATTAAATTAACTTTATGCCAAACTTTACATGAGAACTAATTTTCAGATAGATACTAGTCTCTCCATGGAACAATATTAATTGATGATGCTTGTTGTAACAGACATTCACTGAAAAGGTGAAGGGATGTGTCATCTACAAGCTTCCTCATTATACTGTGAAGATTAGTATTAATTGCTCATGTCTTCCCCAAGAGGTATGAGTTTCCTAGATACAAGGATATGAATGACAAACCGTACTTAATATCCAATGTCCAGTGAGTAAAAGAAAGCATTTATTAAAACAACTTTTCCATGAAATTTATAATATAGTTATAGGTTTTGTCAAAGAAATCATTGAATCAATGATTTTATTTGGGTATCTGTTTTTAAAATAAATTTCCATAAACATTTTATGTATTTGCAACAAATATTTGCTTATTTAGTGAATATTTATAATCACCATCTATATGGAGTAGTCATAAGCAATGAGTTCTTCAGTTAGACATTATTTAAACAATTGTATCTACCAACAATTTTTCAAGGGAGAAATATAAACTCTTTATCTGTGAAAGCTTGTTATAAATGTAATTAAACTGTTACACAACAGTGAGTGAGGGACCATCCAAGGGAATATGGGAATATGGGAAACCTACTAACAGGAACACTCTCAGTAAAGCATGGTTCTCCCTCACTCAGCAGCCATCAAAATGCCAACAGCTCTCAGGAAAGGGCTGGAGAGCACTTCCAACAGCTACGCCAGAATTGCTTACTGTGTTTTGGGATATACTTATGGCTAAAAGTAAATTAGTTGTTTTTACCTTTATGTAAAAACTGAAACAGGTTCCTCTTTATATATTATTTTTAGTGATATTAAAATATCAGTCATCTCTAAAGCCAATCATCCATATAATTTAATCAAATAGAAAGGCTTTCCAGAGATGCAAAGAAATATGTCCATCAGCTATGAAATAGCACTCAGCAATGTAACACATTATCTCATACAAGTATTATTTTTAAATTAGGAAATTAATTAAAATTGCATAGTAAATGTCTCCCAACCTGCTCAGACACTTCATGGCTCATTGATTTAGACTGTTTGAGCATGTTAATGACAAGTGACACTCTAGACATGGCAAATGTGATTAAATTCCTCAGGACATAGTTCCCTGATCTCTGAATCAAGGAAGAGAGGGGTTTCTGGGATAATTCACTCTTATGAATCTTTATTAATTATTAATTATTAATAAAGATTATAACAAATTACTAATTTTGAAACAAATTATGAATTCCTTCACAGTTTGCCTAGACAAGACATTCTGATGAAGGACAACTATATTCCAGTCACTACAAATTGTATACAGATAATGGCACAAGATTAGTCATAAGATTAATATTAAAATTAAGCTACATTTTCAGGGTTTTAGAAAGCTACGTATCACACTGTGCAGCTGCCAGGAATGTGTATTCCTCAGATGTTCCTTCACAGGTGGACCATCCCCACAGAGAGAAGTTTCCAGATACACTACCTTCAGGATCCTCTGTGACATCTGAGACCTGGACATGCTTGCCTTTAGCATCTCCAGAGAACAGCTGGACCTGATGATAACCTTAGTTCTTAGGCCATTTTTGCCTAAGTTCAGCTCATCCACAGACAGTATTGTATTTAGGCCACATCAGCAGTGAAGTGGTTCTCAGCAGCACCACAGTCTGACTTTTCTTCTTCTCAGTCACATCTCCCCTTTTCTTCTGTGGGTGTCAGGTCATATGCACATACGTACACATGCACACATGCATATTTTCACAGGATTGAACATGAATACTCACATACACACAATACAAATACTTCTCTCTCCTCTCTCCTCTCCTCTTCTCTCTCTCTCTTTCTCTCTCTCTCTCTCTCTCTCTCTCTCTCTCTCTCACACACACACACACACACACACACCTTGGAACCTAAAGAAACTAGAGTACCACTGATTATTTCAGGAACCCAGAATAGTGTTTTTTAGGTGAGTATTGCATATTTCATGCTGTATGAATTAATACTGTTTTATTTAAATTGTATAGTGCACAGTTGTGTATGATTAGGTTCACACAAACTTTAGTTTGGAAAACAAAGTCATTTTAATAAAATTCCAATATAGTTTAGTTTTGCCATTTGTGGGTTTATATTCTCCGTTACATCAAAATCTCTAAGTAAAGTTTAAACATTATTTTAAAAAAATATATACTAATACTAGTGATTATCTGTGAGTTCTCTTAACACTATAGAGGAAAAAGAATCAAATGAGATCTATAAATATTGACAATCTTTTCTCTGACTATGTTTATCTATAATATAAAAATTGAATAAATGGAGAGCTGGAAGATAGCTCAGCCAGCACCTGGCACTCAAGAATGAGGACATGAGCTCAGATCCCCAGCATTCACATGAAAATTTAGGCACGTTAACTCTGTAACCCCAACACTAGAGGGTGGGACTAAAATACACATCATTCGAGTGTGATATCACCTATGATATCAACTTCTGGCTTACACATGCACATATACATTGTCTTAGTTTGGGTTTCTATTGCTGTGAGGAGACAACATGGTCATGGCAACTCTTATAAAGAAAATATTTAATTGGCATGGTTCCCTTACAGTTTCAGAGGTTCAGTCAATTATCATCATGTTGGAGAGCATGGAGACCTGCAGGCATATGTGGTGTGTGAGCTGAGAGTTCTCACTTCTTGACTCAGAGGCAACAAGAAGTTGATTGACTGTCACATTGAGTGAAGCTTGAGAAAAAGACCTCAAAGCCCGCCCTCACAGTGACACACTTCCAAAAGGTGTGGTCCAGATTTACTCCAGCCTCAGGGTCTGGATTAAAGTTATTTGTCATCCAGCCTCCTCCAACAAAGCCACACTTCCTCCAACAAGGCCACACCTCCTAATAGTGCCACACCCTATGTGCTTATGAGGGCCAAGTACATTCAAACTACCACACACACATACACATGCACTAATACATGGTATTTACAAACACACAGGCACACAGATACACACATGCATTATTACAAGGAGTCTACATACACTCAAACACTCAATAACACATGGTGTGTACATGCAGACAACACTAATACATGGACTGCACATGCAAACACACAAACATTTTAAAATGAACAGATAGAGAAGTTGACACTTTATATCTTTATTAGGTGTTGTGACTTTTTATGAATCCCAGTTCTCCTAGGGCCTGTTTGGTAATTCTGCTTATGACAGATCAAGGAAACCAGAGTCACCAAATATACTCTTTCCTCTCATCTATAAAAATTACCAAGTAAACTTTTAATATAATTTTTACAATATTTTATATACAAATTTAAATACTAAAATTTTTATTAAAAAAGTAAAGCAAATTCAATAAACAAAAAAACACAGAAGACAAATCCAAAGTTTCACATTTTGCTTAAGTTGTCAGTCTTCTTACGCACATGTACACACACACACACACACACACACACACACACACACACAAAGAGAATGTGCGGCTGTTATATTACACACATTAGTTACATATAAAATATGACTTAGAAAGATAAAGGTTTTTGTGTTCTCAATGTTTCTTCCAATTGAGCACAGAGTGTATTATTGAGTTATACCAATCAAGGGATATTTAACCATGATAAAAAATTTTGGTAATCTCCATATTTCCTTAGGCTTGTGATTCACAGTTCTTTTGGTGAAGATGTACTGAGAAGAACGAAGAGAAAATGGGAGAGAAAGGGCATTCACACTTTCAATTTGGATACAAATTTCTCAATTACATTATGAAAATTACACTCCACTAGTATTTAAAACACCATTTCCTTTCCTTTTTACCTCAATAAAATGTAATCAGTGTTCTTTGCTTTACAATTCTGAAAGCAAAAAAAAAAAAAATATGCTTTTTATATAAGACTCCATATACCCTGAGTTTGAAAAACTTACAGTTTTTTCCAGGAATTATAACTATGACCATTTCCCTTCTTTTGGGTTATCCATATTAACTTTATTCATCCAAGGAAACATTTTGTTGTTATACTGATTATACAAAGTTAGGAGTAGGTGATGTGTCTGTAGGTGTATATGGCTTTGACATCGCCTCTCCTATTGCTCTTTTCCCCAGCTCTCTCAACTTTCCCCTTTACAAACTGGCATTCCTTCTTTTAGAAGAAACTCTCTCTATGCAGCCATGCATATAGTTCATAGGAATTTTAAAAGAACTATGATTTTTTTTCTCATCAGAAATTTGAAATTTTTAGAAGTACTGATGACTTTTATTTGAAATAAATTAGTCAATTTTTCTTCTCTCCTACCAGTGTAGGGTGGGGCCTTGATTCATAAAGAAGGTTTAAAGTTAACACAATGATTCTCATTTTCAAAGTTTATATTTTCATTGCTTTAGTTTTGCATTCTACTGCAAAAATGTCACATATCTAAGATGTTTTAGAAAATATACTTATTAGAGTTAATTTTAATCAATAAGCACATTGAAATGTGCTATAAATTATAAATCCAGTTTCTCTCATCCAGTAAATTATCATCATTTTTCCCATTGGTTTGAAATAAAATGATGAGAAATGTTCTGAAAATAAAGCTAAGTATCACTATGGAATAATGCAAAAATGTGTGTCTGCTCTTATAGCTAGTGACAACTTTTCAGAGTCTAACTTTGGGGCACAGATTTCATGGACAAGGTGAGAGCAAATCCAACCAATCCATTTCTTAGGATATAAGTCAATGTTGCTATTCAAATATATTTGAGAGTAATTGTGTGAGCAATACTCTGTCACCATGGGTTAAAGAGAAATAGAAATTAAGGAAATGAAAAAGTTTAGATGCTTCTAATGAGAAACATGGAATTAAATTAGCAGCTTCAATCACTGTCAGTCCACTCTGCTCAAAAGGGAAAATATGAAGGAAAGTGGATCTAAACTCATCCTATAAATGGAAAGATTATAAGCTGGGAGGTGCTGGAAAGCCCCACAGAAGGACAAACTGTCAATACTGATTCTGCACATCCTATCTCATTAGGTTCTATTCCTATTTCCTTAGAGATGTCAGATGAGAAAAGTCTGATATCATATGAAATTCAGAAGTGGGGGAGAGTACAGATTAAATTAATGAACACTTGTGACCTGCTTTATTTATCAACAAATATTTACTACGTCACCAATGCCTGCTAAATATTGTGCATGCATTGACAAATAAGGAAGAGACTGAAAACCCCAAACTATGCAAGCAAGGAAATATCATTTGATTCAACATTGCATTCCAAAAGTACATCATTTTGTCATAGTAAAAGGGCATACAATCTCTACCAAAAACAGAAGCATAGAAAGGTATTCTAATTTGTGTTTTTCTGAGACCGAGGACCCAAATAGTCCTTTTAAATATTCCCTTAGAAAATATTACTGATCAATTAAAAATTAATACATGGAATTTGCAAGATGATTGAAAATTTTTCCATAATGTTTAATGTTGGAGAATATATTCATGTAATGTCATCTATATTTTCCTATAATTCAATCATTACCATTCTCTGTCTCTGTTTATTAAAAATACATAAAATATTTTCTGTTTATTTCATGTTTCATCTCATCTTTTTTCTTCTTGCCTTTCCTACAGCTAGTAACTTTGAAAGATCCTAGACAAGAAGCGATGCTAAGTGATGTGAGTCTGAAGTGTGCCAACTTTCTCAGTTCGTTTGTGTTTTCTTTGGTTCCATATTTTAGCCAAGTCACTTAGTCATTAAATATGATTAACTTAGTTACACCCTGACTTGAATCCAGTGAAAAAATTTTATACTTTTACCATGTCTCATAAATACTATTATTGTTATTCCTAGAATGTAGAGTATTGTTGAGAAATATAATTCATTCAGTAACTGTAATATCAATAGCACAGATAAAAAGAACATGAATTTTAAAAGAGGAAACACCTAAGAGAAAGCATGGAAAATCAAATTTGCATTATTAAATGAATTAGTCGAGAATGTTGATTCTTAGCCAGTGATGTCACAACCACAAGAGCACAAACATGTTTACATGTAGAAGCTTTCTCTGACACTCAGTTGTCTTGGTAGTATTCAAAATCCACCACTATTATTCACAGTAACAGGATAGTAGATGGTAACAGATGGCTTAGCCTCCTACTCTCATGAATCTTAACAAATTTACCTCTGAATTTGCTAAGTTAAAATTAATTAAACATGAATGGCTTATCATTTTTCCATTTGTTCTAAGAGAGACTTTGCAACCATAATTAGCACTCCTGTCAATCAGTTTTAATCAGCCAAGGTACATTACCCATCCTTGTTCACTTTGTGAGTCAAAAGCACACAGAAATACATCTAGCTGAGAAGGTCTGTCCATTAAAATGAAATGGGCCTGGGATCAAGAATGGCATTGGCAAAGAACACAGTGAGTCAGCAGGAAATAAAATAAGCTGAAGGCGCTGAATAGAAGTGTGCATTATATTGAGTAAATTCTTCATTTTAATTTTGTCAGACTTAAGAATATATTCTGTTGATTACTGTTCTTTTGTTTCGTATACACTTGTGATACTCACATTCATACACACACACAAACATGCCATACACACACACACACACACACACACACACACACGCACACAAACCTTTTATATTTAATTCAAGTCCATATAAATCCATTTGTCTTGGTAAAAGTATTATGGGTTGGAGAAAATAAAAAAGGGAAAAATGAGGAATTGACAAGTAAAGTCAATTTATGATGTGAATAATTTATCAAGAATTATTTCTTTATTAAGATAAATAAAAAATGCAGACAAAAGAGGCTATCTCTCTTAGGAACTAACTGATGTGGGTATTGGGAATGCAACCCAGGTACTCCTCAAGAGCAGCAAATGCCATCTTTCCAGCTCCATTTTGTTGATATTAAATCACCTCAGCATTTAGCATTTGCTCAGGTCATTATATTTTCCCAAAACTGCTTACTGCATGGCATTAGTATGTTTTGTTTTTATTTGAGACAAGATATCTTTATCCAGGCCAGCCCTGAAATTGCTATCTATCTGCCTCTACCTGCTGGGTGCAGTGAAGATAGATAAGTGCCATAATGGATGGCAAACTATCCATTTTTAAAACCCCTTTCATTATGTATCCAGTAACTGAACTGCTATGTGTTTTTAGCCATCTGGATTTAGTAACACAGGGCCATCAGCATTTATATTGCTTCGATGTGTGATTAATACGATTATTAAGAATTCTCCCCTTCACGGTGCTTTAAATTCCTTTACTTTTAAAATCTGCAATGTTGAGTTTCCTCAAATTTGTCTCAGCATTAATGCATATAATAAAAAAATTTAAAACATAAGGAGTATCTTTATTTTGGGTTCTAATAGCTGTGTTTTATCACATTACCTGAAACATTTGTTTCTGTGGCATTTATGTAACTGTGATTTGAGTTCAGTAGATCTCAGCATAAGATTAGACCAAACAGCAAGGTTATTCGTGAGATACAAAGAATCTCTAATCTTCACAGTGTACTGTGTAACAAACTCAACTGTGATAACAGACTTCAGTGTCCCTGTACTGACTGCATAAGCATAGCTGTGAATTCTCAGCTTCATTCTGTATTTATTCTGCTGAAAACAATGCATAAGAAATTTTAACCATATAGTCTGCAGGCAGTGACTTAGCTACCAACTACAACTTATTCGGTAAATACTTCCTCGTGTTCTAGGTGTTAAGGAAAGAAAGGTAGCAACCAAGAGGAATGCAAAAAGCCTCCCTGACAAGCAGTTTCCATTCAACACCTTAAATAGTCATCTCGCATAACAATGGGACAGCCGGGATAAGAGGACCAAGAAGGATCAAGAGATGCAGGTGGGGGCTGGGGAGATGGCTCAGCATTGGCTGTTGTTCTTCAGGAGGGCAAGGTTCAATTCACAGAGCAGCTCACAACTGTCTGCAACTCAAGTTCTAGTGGATCCAGCTCCCTCATAAGACATGCATGTCAAACACCAATGCACTTAAAAATAAAAATAAGAAATTTAAAGAGAGACACAATCTGATAGTATGATATTGGAACAGAGATAGGAAAGAAGGAGGAAACAAGGAAGAAAGGAGAAAAAGAGGGGAGACCAGGCATGCAGGCATAAAACTATACTGGTATAAGTTTGGTACACCAAAAGATGAAGTCGAGAAAAACGTACAATATCAATATGAATGAGTCATACATTAATAGAGTAATATTATTTTAATAAGGAAGTGTGAGAATAAAAGGAGTGCATGCAGAATGAAGGGTAGATGAAAACCCTCAGTTCTGTTAAGGTCTTCAAAGCTATGTAACTGGATAAAATATCCCAAGAGTGAGATTAGATAGGAAAAAGAAAGCATACCTAATGGCTGAAAGTCACAAGACTGCAAAATTGAACCCTGAAAACATACATAAGTAACATTATATGGACTCAACAGATTATATTTGGGAATATATATGTCAATACAAATACATATACATATGCAAAAACAATGAAAAAAGAGGCTATGAGTTTGAAGAAGAGTTGGGAGGGGTATATAAGAGAATTTGAAGGGAGGAAATTTAATTATGTTGTAATTAAATTAAAGCACTAAAAATAAACAAAAAAAATTTCACAGGCTAAAAAGAAGAATGCAGAACAGAAATATAAATATTGGCCAAGGATAAAGGTTGTGGAATGAAGCAAAACCGAATGAAGAAGATGAGTCAATTCCTATTATACTTGTCAAATGTTGTGAAGAAACTGTGTAAAATGAAAACATATTAGTGGTGGGATTATATAATGTGGCAGTTGACAATCAGGAAATATGTTAAGGACATTTTCATTAAGTATTATAAATAAACAATTCTTTGCACTTGATTATAATTTTGGGAAGAGATCAAGCACATACCACACATAGTTTTCTAGTAATTTTATATAAAAAAAGACAAAGTAATGTACTACTTATAAATTACCAACTCCAGTAATTTAGTTATAAATAAAATCAAAAGATTATTTTCATTTTAAATAGCTCTCCAGTATATTTATACAACAATAAGAATTTATATAATGCAGATAACAAATGACAAAAAGATTTGGCATAATCCTAGAATCAAAATCCTGGAGTAGATGAGACTGTGTGGAATTCAGTGCTTTTGGAAGGTCTTACTTAGAACAAATCATCCATCACAACAGGATGGTATTTCACAGTATTTCACACCTATATTCATCATTCAGGAGGCAAAGGCAAGGGGACCAGGTGTTCTAGACCAGACTTGATTAAAAAATAAGTCTGAGCCTAGCCTGGTTGACATTTGACATGAGACCTCATCTGAAAAAATTAAAATAGGAAACAGGGTAGAAAACATAGTTTCAGATGCAAGTAGTATGAATGAATGGATTTAGTAATATGAGCACACCTAAGTACGGTTTTAATTGGTCACTCTTCTCTCTAGAACACTTGTCGTCTTGTTTAAACCAGACAATTTTAGGGTGTGTTGTCAGTAGCTATAGCCTGATTTTGATAGAACAGTTGCTAATCTATTAGGCAAGTAAATGCATCAGAATAACACCTTGAGAGACTGAAGCAGTTACAGATGGCAAGACTGGGGTGCGATAAGTGGAGAGGGGAGACAAAGCTTGTTATTCTTCAGCAGTTTGTGGGGATTGCAGATTTCGATAAACTGGTGACTTGTCCTTTTTTAACCCATGGCTCTTGCAATTCCACGGCTACCAGCAGTGGTCAGGCAGAAAGAGCCACAGCCTGAGGGAGTGTTCTGTTCCTCAGGCACCGACTCTTTCACAGCTGTGATGGGAACTTAACCAAATCTCCGTCCTCTGAAGAACTCAAGATTCAAAGGTTAAGGTGGAATTCTGCTCCTCAGAGAGGCTGAAATAACAAGCACTTTACTTCCTCTCCTCACTCTAGTCCTCCAAAAAGCCCCTGTGCTTCTCCTCACCCCTCCTTATAAACCCTTTCTCACCTGGCTCCTCCCTACCACTTCCTGTCAGCTAGTTGCTGATGCAGCCTCCTGACCACAGGTGAATTTTATTTAATCAAACTCATCTTTGCATCATTAAACAAATATTCCAGAGCATAAACAAAATAACACACCTTAAGATAATATTCTACAGCAGTGGCTACTAACGGCATCAAAAGCTGAACTCTTAGCCATGCCTTTCCTGCCTTAAGAAATCCCCAAATCTGCTTTTCTAACCTACAGGAAAATTCTATTATCACTCAATACTCTTGTACTGTTCATCTTTTAATTTTTACATTAACTAGAATTTATTTCTGTCACATATCTAATAACACTGTATAAAATATCATCAGAATTACTTAACAATGCTGGCAAATGTGTAGAGCCCTAAAAGAAATCCCAGCAGACAAACTTACAGACTACCTAGTCCGTTCCATCCTTTCAGTTATTTTCTTAAGTTACCCGTAGATCTTACCCTAAAGCTGTAAGTATTACAAGGATATCAGATGATGTATTAGGGATTCAGCCATCACTGTTAAACATGGAATGGTATCATTTTAATCAAATCTTACAAGAAAATCTTGAAACTGGGTCAAGAAGGAAATAAGTTTCCCTATAATGAGCTAGCTATACTGCATAATCCCTTACAGAATATGAGGGAAATACATCCATGGAAAAAGGATTAGGTATCACTACATATACAAATATTCCACCAGTTAAATCCTAGACAATGCATCATTGATAGCTAAACACCAAGAAAGGTAAAGAAGCTGAACATGATTAAAGCCCATAATTACAACATAATCAGGAATATTTTAATTATATTTTCACTTATTTATTGTATGCATAGAGTGTGTGTGTGTGTGTGTGTGTGTGTGTGTGTGTGTGTGTGTGTGTATGTTGGTGTACACATACCATACATAGTACGCATGTGGAAATTAGAAGACACTTTGAT
>CABHPP010144336.1:0-23519 GCA_902168425.1 Peromyscus attwateri | reverse complement strand
AGAGAGAGAGAGAGAGAGAGAGAGAGAGAGAGAGAGAGAGAGAGAGATCATGTTTAGGAGTGTAAGTGTGTGTTTGTCATAAGGGCATGGTGAAGGTCAAAGGAACACAGATGTGAGTCCTCATTTTTTCCTCATTTATTTCTGTCTGTGCCAGGCTTGATGGCCCAGGAATGGACAGATATTCTTCTGGGTTTACCTCCCACTTTGATAAAGCATCATTGAGATTTAAGACTCATGTTTTGGAATAAAAGTTTGCATGGGTTCTGAGGATCTAACTCTCGTCTTCATACATGTGGCAAATGCTTTACGCATTAGGTCAATGAGCCTTGTGTTATATTTTTACAACTGGTTTTAAGGCCTGAAAATATGTCCTGGTATTTTTCCATAAAGATGTCTTTCATTTAAAATCTTGTAGTCTCACTCTGTACTTCATACCCTGGTGGCTGGTAGGCAGCTGCCATAGTCATTCTCAATACAGATCATCATGCCTTCAATCACTGTCCCTTTGGAAGCAATGTGAATGAGTATGTATAGTGATATTTTTTTGTACTGAAATGTGATTTGTATGTTAATAAATAAAGTTGCCCGGAGCCGGGCGTTGGTGGCGCATGCCTTTAATCCCAGCACTCGGGAGGCAGAGGCAGGCGGATCTCTGTGAGTTCGAGGCCAGCCTGGTCTCCCAAGCGAGTTCCAGGAAAGGCGCAAAGCTACACAGAGAAACCCTGTCTCGAAAAACCAAAAAAATAAAAAATAAAAAAAAATAATAAAGTTGCCCGGGGGTCAGAGCTATTAGAGCCATAGCAAAAGCTGGGCGGTGGTGGTGCACGCCTTTAATCCCAGCACTTGGTAGGCAGAGCTAGGTGGATCTCTGTGTGGTCAAGGATACAGCCAGCATTGGAGACACACGCCTTTAATCTCAATACCAACCATAGAAGACCTGGAGGTCTGTACAGACAGGCAGTAATGAGGCAGTCATGTGGTTGGGTTTGCAACCAATGAGAAGACAGAACAGAAAGTCTATATAAAGACAAACACACAGGAAGTAGGTCTCTTGACTGAAGAGGATCGCTGAAGCAGGAAGGGTAAGGCTCTTAGCTCTGACCTCTTGGGCTTTTATCTTTACATTGGCTCTGTGTTTCTTATTTAATAAGATGGTTGGTTACATCTACAAGTATGCACTGTCGATATTCTCTAGCCTTTCTGTTTCAACATTTTCCACTTCTCTTCAAGTCATTTTGTGTTTTGCTAGTTATTAAAATGCTTATACTAACAAAATGATACTTTTCTTTGAAATATAATCACTAGATCATTAATTTGATATGAATTTGATTTTTTTAAGCAACAATCCTAAGTGGGGAGTGATTCCACACAAAATCATGAAGTAAAATGTCATGCCCCTCTAATGTGGTCCTAAGGATACCCACAGCTCTCCCCTTGTTAGTGGTTTATGGAGAAGTATTATTTTGTTAAAGGTAAGCTTGCCTCTGTGAATAGAGTACTGTATATCAATATTAAGATTTTTCTCATCTCTCTGTCTCTCTGCACCTCTCTCTGTGCCTTTCTTTCTGTCAGGCCTGGCTTCTCCTGTCCTATCACCTCTTCTCTCTAATAAAGCCCATTCTAACTCTGGTTTAAAAAAAATATTTCTCTCACTGTACTATGAGAATTATTTTCAGTAAATCTTCAGAAATTTTGAAAAGGTCATAGAGATGGCTCAGAGCTCAGCAGTTAAGAGAACTTCTTACTCTTAAAGAGGGCCTGAGTTTCCTTCCCAGCAACCCTCCTTGGAGACCTACCTGAGTGCTGTGGAATAATCCTTCTGTTACTGTATGTATGTAATTGTGCTGTAACTGGTGTAATAAAGAGGCTGACTGGTCAATAGCTAGACAGGATAAGGTTAGGCAGGAAAGCCAGACTAAGGACACTGGAAAGAAGAAGGGTGGGGTGAGAGAAGTTGCCAGCCAGATGGAAAGAAAACAGGACATACAGGAGAGGTAAAAGCCACGAGCCTTGGAGCAGCATATATATTAATAGAAATGAGTTAATTTAAGTTGTGCGAGTTAGCTAATAACAAGCCTGAGCTATTACCAATCATTTGTAATTTATTTTATTTTTTTTTAATTTTTTTATTTTACAATATAATTCAACTTTACATATCAGCCATAGATTCCCCCGTTCTCCCCCCTCACGCCCCGCCCCCCTCCCGCCGGCCCACCCCCCCATTTCCATCTCCTCCAGGGCAAAGACTCCCCTGACGATTGAGATCAACCTGGTGGACTCAGTCCAGGCAGGTCTAGTCCCCTCCTCCAAGGCTAAGCCAAGCGTCTCTGCTAAGCCCCAGGTTTCAAATACAGCCAATTCGTGCACTGAGCACAGGACCCAGTCCAACTGCCTGGATGCCTCCCAGACAGATCAAGCCAATCAACTGTCTGACCCATTCAGAGGGCCTGATCCAGTTGGGGGCC
Organism: Peromyscus attwateri; assembly: GCA_902168425.1. Classification (NCBI taxonomy): domain Eukaryota; kingdom Metazoa; phylum Chordata; class Mammalia; order Rodentia; family Cricetidae; genus Peromyscus; species Peromyscus attwateri. The sequence continues at coordinate 21,054 of CABHPP010144336.1, read as the reverse complement.
CCTCAGCCATTGGTTCACAGTTCATATGTTTCCATTCGTTTGGCCACTCGTCCCTGTATTCCATCCATCCCTGGTCCCAACAACTCTTGCTCACATAAACCCTCCTCCTTCTCACCAATTGGACTCCCTGAGCTCCACCCAGGGCCTGACCGTGGATATCTGCATCCAGTTCCCTCAGTCACTGGATGGGGTTTCTAGCACGACAATTAGGGTGTTTGGCCATCCTATCACCAGGGTAGGTCAGTTCGGGCTATTTCTTGACTATTGCCAGCAGTCTATTGTGGGGGCATCTTTGTGGATTTCTGTGGGCCTCTCTAGCACTTTGCTTCTTCCTATTCTCATGTGGTCTTCATTTACCATGAACATTCCTTGTGTTCCCTCTCTGTTCTTGATCCAGTTGGGATCTCCCGCTCCCCCAAGTTCTTTTTCCCTCGTCCCTCGCCCCTCATTACCCCCACTCACACCTAGACTGTTCATGCAGATCTCATCCATTTCTCCATCACTGGGCGATCCCCGTGTCTTTCTTGGGGTCCTGTTTTCCAGGTAGCCTCCCTGGTATTGTGAGTAGCCATCCAGTCATCCTTGTTCCACAACTGGTATTCTCCTATGAGTGGGTACATACCATGTTTGTCTTTCTGAGTCTGGGTTACCTCACTCAGGAGGATTTTTTCTAGATCCATCCATTTGCCTGCAAACCTCATGATGTCATTGTTTTTCTCTGCTGAGTAATATTCCATTGTGTATATGTACCACAGTTTATTCATCCATTCTTCGGTTGAAGAGCATCTAGGTTGTTTCCAGGTTCTGGCTGTTACAAATAATGCTGATATGAACATAGCTGAGCAAGTGCCCTTGTGGTATGATTGAGCATTCCTTGGGTATATGCCCAAGAGTGGTATAGCTGGATCTTGGGGGAGATTGATTCCCAATTTTCTAAGAAAGCACCATATTGATTTCCAAAGTGGCTGTACAAGCTTACATTCCCACCAGCAGTGGAGGAGAGTTCCCCTAGTTCCACATCCTCTCCAGCACAAGGTGTCCTCAGTGTTTTTGATCTTAGCCATTCTGACTGGTGTAAGGTGGTATCTCAGAGTTGTTTTGATTTGCATTTCCCTAATGATTAGGGATGTTGAGCAATTCCTTAAATGTCTTTCAGCCATTTGTGTTTCCTCTGCTGAGAATTCTCTGTTTAGTTCTATAGCCCATTTCTTAATTGGACTGTTGGGCATTTTGATGTCTAATTTCTTGAGTTCCTTATATATTCTGGATATCAGTCCTCTGTTAGATGTGGGGTAGCCCTCCTATATACAACTGACAAACAGGCTGAGAAGGAAATCAGAGATACATCACCCTTTGCAATAGCCACAAATGATATAAAATACCATGGGGTAACAATAACCAAGCAAGTGAAGGACCTATATGACAAGAACTTCAAGTCCCTGAAAAAAGAAATTGAAGAAGATGTCAGAAAATGGAAAGATCTCCCATGCTCATGGATAGGCAGGACTAACATAGTAAAAAATGGCAATTTTACCAAAAGCTATCTACAGATTCAATGCAATCCTCATCAAAATACCAACACAATTCTTCACAGACCTGGAAAGAATAATACTCAACTTCATATGGAAAAACAAAAAACCCAGGATAGCCAAAAGAATCCTGGACAATAAAACAACCTCTGGAGGCATCACGATCCCTGACTTCAAGTTCTACTATAGAGATACAGTAATAAAAACAGCTTGGTACTGGCATAAAAACCGACTTGTGGACCAATGGAATCGAATTGAAGACCCTGACATTAATCCGCACACCTATGAACATATAATTTTTGACAAAGAAGCCAAAAGCATACAATGGAAAAAAGAAAGCATCTTCAACAAATGGTGCTGGCATAACTGGATATCAACGTGCAGAAGGCTGCAAATAGATCCATATCTATCACCGTGAACAAAATTTAAGTCCAAGTGGATCAAAGACCTCAACATAAATCCAGCTACTCTGAACCTGCTAGAAGAGAAAGTAGGAAGTAGTCTTGAACGCATTGGCATAGGAGATCACTTCCTAGGTATAACACCAGTAGCTCAGACACTGAGAGAAACAATCAATCAATGGGACCTCTTGAAACTGAAAAGCTTTTGTAGAGCAAAGGATACGGTCAACAAGGCAAAGCGACAGCCCACAGAATGGGAAAAGATCTTCACCAACCCCACATTTGTAATTTATATTGAGTCTCCATATTGGTTAATCAGAAAATGGCAGGTGGGAAAGAAAAGTCTGCCTACACCTGTGGAGACTCAAAGTGCTTGTGACACCAGTTCCAGATCTGACACCCTCTTTTGGACTGAATAGGCAACTGCACACACACACACACACACACACACACACACACACACACACACACACATTTAAAAAATACTAACAATAAATATTTAAAAATTAAAGTTGCCAATAATGGACAAACACTTTCCCTGAGCCAAGTACCTTTTCCAGTTACTATTGGTGAAATTATTAAGACCACTCCACGTAGTTAAAAGGAAGATTTATTTAGTGGGTAACTTACAAATGAAGGGATAGGTAGGTGGCAGGTTCTGGAACAGATGCAGCACAGTCCAGTGGTGTTCTCTGGAGAACTCCCCTTGGTCTACCTCTCTCATCCAGGTCCAGGAAACAAGAAAGCGCGGCTCGTCCCGATCTTGGGTCTTCAGGGCCCTCCCTTGGCCCCGCCTTGTAGGCGTGATAGTTACCGAAGCCTCAGTGGGGGTTGGAACTTCCAGACCAAAGCTGGAATGGCTACCCACTACAAATTACTTTCTTCTTCCCACTATTTCTGCTTCTGCATTTAAATGTTTTATAAATAAATGAAGATACTTCAGAAATACGCTCATTTCAGCTGTTTTTGATGTTTAAATATCACAAATAGAATTCAAAAGAGACTTAACTAATAAAATCTCTGCTAAGACAGTTATTTAGTACAAAGGATGATGTGAATATTTCTCAGAACTACACCTAAGAAAGATATTGGGTTTTATTTTCAATGTTAAATTTCTATTCTTCTATTGTCAAATGCATTGATTTTTTCCCAGATCAAGTTTGTCATACTTAGGCTCAACTGCTCCTTCACAGTCTTTCATGAGTAGAGTTTATATCATTTCTTAAAAGGCTGCCTTCAAAAGAAAATTCTGTCCCTATAAGCAATTGTGTTTAAACAGGGTCACCTTTCTTTAATTGTAAGGATAATGTCTAAGAAAATTGTATTTGGCTAGGCTGACTCAAATGGCAGATAAGAAAGGAAGCTCTTAGTACTTTTGAGAGGTCTGCCAATGCTGATTGTGGTTCTGAGCGTAGCTTCCAGCTCACTTGAGTTTATCACGAAGAAAATCCTCCGGGAACCAGGTAAGAGAAAAAAATTGCCTGCACTTGATCATTTGATTTCTTCTATATTAACATAAGCTAAATTTCATTATTTTATTCTTACACTAAAACCTTTATCAACAAAATAGTTTCTGTATTTCTAATACACACTTGATTTTGCAAAGAGGTAGTCTGATTTAGGTGTTTCTACTATACAGCCTTATTTCAATAAAAAAATGGAAAATAAAGAGATTTATTATTATTATTTGAAGGTATAGATTCTTGATATAAATCACAGACAATGGAAACTGACAATTTGAAAATTAAGACTATGTAGGTGCAGCCCAAGCATGCTGAATTTTTTTCTTCTGATATTCTAAAGTGGTGTTTGTTAGGAAAGAATGGTTAATTTATATCCTCTAGGGATGCAATCTTGAAAAAGTAAATATGCACATGAATAAAAAAAAAACCAGACACCACATTTCATATGTCTTTATGACAACAAAATAATCAAGCAGTATTGACCCAGGAATCTTGACCTGTGGATGCTAGAAACATGGACATTAATTTTAATGTATATGTAAGAACCTAACAGAACACTAAATACTCTTCATTAATCAGCATGCTTTGTTCTTAAAGGAATTATATCACAATAGAAATACATACATAGATATGCCTCAAAAGGACCACATGAAGATGTATTCAGGAATGTATTACAATATCCATAATATGTTGTTATATCTTATGTATGACCCTCCTTACAGGCAGCATTCAAACACAGCTACATTGGGTACATTCTTGTGGTGGATTTGGATGTCACATGGTAAAGATTTCTATGTTATTCTTTATCTGGAAATGTGTGTGTGGTGATATATTGTGTACACTAATAAAATTTGCCTGAAGATCAGAGAACAGAACAAGCCACTATATTAAACATAAATGCCAGACAGTGGTGGCACACACCTTTAATCCAAGTACTTGGGAATCACATACCTTTAATCCCAGGAAGTGATGGCTGGGTGGAGAAAGGTATATAAGGCATGAGGAGATGAGAACTAGAGGCCATTTCACATTGAGGAGTCCTAGAGCAAAGACAAAGGCTTATTCCTTTGTCTCTCTGATCTTTCAGCATTTACCCCAATATTAGACTCCAGGTTTTTTATTATAATACTATTTAGCAATTTGAGTTACATCTGGTATCCAACTTTTGGGGCATGAATTCATGAATTCACCAGCTCAGGCTGGAGCTACACATGGCCAGAGTCCCCACCCTGCTGGCCAAGTATTTAAGGCATCCTCTCTGCAGTAAACTCCATGGGTTTTGGGGCTCCAAAAACCATAGGAGTGAGCTACTTTTGCACATTCTTCCATGCAGATGGCTTGATCTTTCAATTCTTTCCTCTCCTGGTTGGTGTTGTCTTTCTCTGGGCCCCTGCCTCAGGCTGTTGCCACACTGTCATCTGAGTCATCATTGTCAGCAGATTTGGTGAGCCAACTTTGAGTTCTTAAAGGGAGGAATTAGTTAAAAGAAAATTTTTTCCCATAGTAAAAATTGGGAAACATTTTTACAATGGAGGGAGTTTGGTCTCTGCTTGATAATATGATTGACAGTCTGAAAATGGAACAATTAAATGAGAGGATAATTAATGATCGGATTTATGTAATGTGAATTATAAATATTATTTGTTTAATCATTCTTGTTTTATCATTTAAAAAGTTGGTTAATATGACTGCCAAGATAAAAGTTTCAGAAAAACATGCTAAAATAGATCATAGAGCCATTCTGACCCAGACAAAGGAATTTAAAGAACAAATTTCAGCATTGCATTATAAGGTTACAGAGAAACAGCCTAAGGTTTTCAAACAGCCTACCTTAATTTATACAGTAACCATACAGAAACTGCCACATGATAGGTCTGCTCAAGGTTATATAAGAGCTAAATGTTAGATTTGAGGAGATTAAAAGAAGCAGTAGTCTCATATTGAATCCACTCATCTTTTTGTGAAGCAGATGTTAAATTCATGGTCAACTTGTAATACAATTATTCCTCAAGACTGGAGAGATTTGGTTACAGCTATCTTAGAGCCTGTTCCCTAATTAAAATGGAGGACCTGGTAGAAAGATGAGGCTGAGATCATTGAACAAATAAGTAGAGCTAGAGGATGGATATTTCCCAAGATCAACTTCTCGGAGAAGATGATTATGCTGATATACAAAGACAATCTTTATATAATGACCGCACCCTGGCTTTATGCCAAATGGCAGCCTTGAATGCTTGGGACAGAATTGAAGAAATAGAAAAGAAAACTGAGTCATTTACAAAGTTATACATGGCCCAAAAGAAACCTTCATTGGTTTCTTACAAAGACTGAATTCAACAGTAAATAGAATGATAACAAATTCAGAAGCTAGAGAAATAATAATTGAATCTCTGGCTTTTAAAAATGCTAATGCACAATGCAAAGGGGTAATTAGGTCATTGAAGGCAAGATCAGTACCCTTGGAGGAATGGATCTAAAATATAATTAATATTGAATCTCATGACCATGATGATACTTGGATAAGAGATGTGATTTCCCCAGGTTCAAAGAAAAAATTGAAATGTTAGATGTTTCAATTGCAATAAACAATGTCACCTAAGAAGGGACTGTAAACAGGGCATTCCTAGAAACAATGTTTTTTCAAAGAATAATCCCAACAGAATATCCTTCCCTTCTGGATTATACAGAAGGTGTAGCCAAGGCAGACACTTGACTAATGAATGTAGATCAACAAGGGGAACTCAAAGCAATCTTTTGCCATTGAGAAACTCCCTGAGGGGCCTCTTGCAGGTGCCTATATCAAACTCTGTTTAGTCCTTTCCTGTCATCATGGAAGAAACTCCTTCCAAGAGCAATTAAAGAACGTAATGCCTATTGTAAAAAACCATACTGCTCCGGGTGATAGAATAGCTATAGAAGAGAAAACAAAAATTTCAGGAGAAAACATAAAGTGAATTTTTTTGGTAAGCTTCTATAAATGAACACACATCAAAATTAAAAATACAAATAAATAATGTTGTCATCAAGGTTCTTATAGACATAGATGTGGATGTAACAATAATTGTACCAGAATCTTGGCATCAAAATTGACCTCATCAGGAAGCAAATGTTCAGGTTTTAGGGACTGGAACATTACCCCAAGTGAAACAGAGCACTAGATGGGTTGAATGTATAGAGCCAGAAAGACAAAGAGAAAAATTAAAACCATATGTGGCTGAATATGAATCTATGGGGGCTGTGATTTGTTACAAAAATGGAATACCCAGATTAACATTCCTCCAACATCAGAAACAAACCATAAACTAACATATGTTTCTGGGAAAAATATGAGAAGGTATTATAAAGAGCAGTCACCGAACATCCAGATTGTATAAGAACAGGGCACAACAGCTGCTGATCTTTCAAAGACACCAACAGCCCTACCTTTAAAATGGTTAACAGACAAGCCTGTGTGGGTTCAATAATGGCCTTTAACAACAGAGAAACTGCAATTCTTAGAACAGCTGGTACAAGAGCAGTTAAATGCTCAGCATATTGAAGAATCAACCAGCCCTTGGAATTCTCCTGTATTTGTTATTAAAAAGAAATCTGGTAAACGGAGAATGGTAACAGATATAAGAGTAATTAACAAAGAAATTCAGTCAATGGGCTCTCTACAATCTGGAATTCCTTTGCCTACTCTGTTACCTAAAGGATGGCCTCTTATAGCTATTGATTTAAAAGACTATTTCTTTTCAATACCCTTACAAGAAGAAGACAGAGAAAAATTTGCCTTTATGATACCTACTTATAATAATTCTCAGCCTGTTAAGAGATATAAATGAAAGGTTCTCTCACATGGAATGTTAAATAGCCCAATCCTGTGTCAATATTTTGTACAGCAGCCATTTGAAGTAATGTGTAAACAATTTTCCATATCTATAATTTACCATTACATGGAAAACATGTTACTAGCTGATTCAAATGTAGATACTTTAGAAAGAATGTTTGAAGAAGTAAAGAAAATTTTGCCTTGTTGGAGATTACAAATTGTTCCTGAAAAAATACAAAGAGGAGATTCTATTAATTATTTAGGATATAACATAGGTCTACAAAAAATTAGACCCCAAAAGGTGCAAATTAGGGGAGTTCAATTATAGACTCTTCATGACTTTCAAAGATTATTTGGAGACATTTCCCATCTATGAACTGTTGTTGGGGTAAAAAATGGTGAACTGAGTAATTTGTTCAAAATATTAGAGGGTGACAAGGACATAAGTACTCTAAGAAAATTGTCAGCTGAAGCTGAGAGAAAATTGGCTTTGGTGGAAAGGATCCACACATGTGGATCATTTGGATCCAAAGCATGATTGCATTTTGGTTATATTACCCTCTAGACATTCTCCTATAGGAATTTTAATGCAGAGGGATGATACTACATTAGAATGGATATTTCTACAAAATAAACAGAGTAAAAAATTAAAAACTTATGTGAAAAAGATCTCTGAGGTTGATTTTAAAAGGAAAATTGTGACCTTGTCAATTAGCAGGAATAGACTCAGCAGAAATTGTAGTACCATTAACTAATGATGAAATTGACAAATTATGGGAAGAATGTGAACTTTGACAAAGAGCTTGCAGTAATTTTTTTGGGAGAGATTAACAAGTATTCCAAAAGCAATAGAATTAAATTTATAGAGATCTGCCTCGAATTGTGCAGGAAACACCAATATTTGGAGTCCCTAAATTTTATACTGTTGCAAATCAAAAAGGAAAGGCAAGTTATAAATCAGAAAATTTAAGTAAAGTGGTTCAAAGTCCTTATAATTCTGTCAAAAAAATCAGAATTATATGCATTCTGATGGTATTAATGGATTTTATGTAAACTCTCATCATAGTGAGATTTTTGTTTTATCATTTAAAAAGTTGGTTAATATGACTGCCAAGATAAAAGTTTCAGAAAAACATGCTAAAATAGCATAGAGCCATACTGACTCTCAGTATGCAGAAAGAGTGGTCTTACACATTGAAACTGATGAATTTATCCCTGATGAGTCAGAATTAACTTCATTATTTATTCAGTTACAAGATATAATCAGGAATAGGAATCATCCCTTATATGTAACTCACATCTGATCCCATATGGGTCTGCCAGGCTCTCTAGCACAAGGTAATGATGAGATGGATCAACTATTGATAGGAAATGTGCTGGAGGCCTCAGAATTTCATTAAAAAAATCATGTCAATAGTAACAGTTTGAAAAATGATTTTTCTATAACCTGGCAGCAAGCCAAGGAAATTATAAAGCAATGTCCTACTTGTTCTTTACGCAATCAAACTCTACTACCAGCAGAATTTAACCAAAGGGAACTCAGAGGAATGAAATCTGGTAGATGGATGTGTTTCATTTCATAGAATTTGGAAAATTGAAATATGTACACCACATTATTGATACCAATTCAAAATTTCAATGGGTAACTGCTCTGAGTTCCAAAAAGGCTGATTCTGTAATTACAGATTTGCTAGAAGTTATGGCCATCATGGGTATATCTCTACAAATTAAAACTGATAATGCTCCAGCATATGTCTCTGGTAAAATGAAACAGTTTTTTGCTTTTTACAATATAAAGCAAATTACAGGTATACTACACAATCCTACAGGCCAAGTAGTCATAGAATGATCAAATCAAACTCTAAAGGATATGCTAAATAAACAGAAAGGGGTAACAAAAAAAAGAAGTTGACTACATAATGATCTATTAACTTTGAATTTCCTCAGTGCTGATGAGAAAGGAACAACAGCTGGAGAGAGACATTGGATAATAGAAAAAACTACAGAATTAAATCAGTCTATATACTTTTTTTTTCTGGTTTTTCGAGACAGGGTTTCTCTGTGTAGCTTTGTGGCTTTCCTGGAACTCACTTGGTAGCCCAGAGATCTGCCTGGCTCTGCTTCCTGAGTGCTGGGATTAAAGGCGTGTGCCACCACCGCCCGGCCCAGCCTATATACTTTACAGATGTGCTGACCTCATAATGGAAACCAGGATATGTGTTATGTTGGGGACAAGGTTTTGCCTTTGTTTCCACTGGAGAGGAAAAGCTATGGATACCATCAGAATTGATAAAGGTACTATTTGAACAAAAGAGATCTCTTAATTAGAAGAGGTGATAGTTTATCAACCAGCAGGACTATTCAATTTAAGTTAACTTATAGGACTAACAAAACTGTTCATTTGATCAATATAACTTGCCAAAAGGGAACCTCCCCAAAGTTAGGGTTGGGGAAGGGTTTTTGTTTTTGTCTTCCAGGAGAATGAAGGCTAAGGAATCTGAAGAACACTAGACAAATAAGGCATCTAAAGAAAAAGGACAAATTATCCAGAAAATAATTCCCCAAGAAAAAGATTTTCTGCAGTGAACCATGACCATGCCTAACAGCAATCTTTGAAATCTCCAAAAAGATGGTGGGACCCCACAACGATGATTCCATTAGGATGATGATAATGCCATTAAAAAGATTGTCTTTTTACTACAAACTGCTCAGAACAATTTCAAGGTGGCTAGCTGAGATGATCCAGCCTCACAGACTACTATAGCTGGGACTTGAGGCAAGCTCTGCACTTTCTCATTATGCAGAAACTAGACAACAAATGATACTGCTACCTCTCCAAGGACTTAACAATTAACCCAAAAATTTCTTTTCAGGATCTCCTAAGGATGCCTTCACCCCGAAATACCTGGAAATAATTTTAAGGACATGATGCCCCGTTCCCAAAAGGTGGGATGGGTAGTTTTTGGTCATTCAATGAGTTACGGATATTTGTCATTCTTTAGGATAGTTGGTTACAAGTTGTTATTGGTAATGGTCAGGAAAAAAAGCTAAACAAAGGAGATTAGATTGAGGGTTCTTGTTTGGAAAAAAAAAGAGGACACAGATAAGAGGTAGATTGTTGAATCTACTCTGAAAAAATATAGAAATGATAGGATAGAGGGGTAGATTATTGAATGTACTCTGAAAAAAGAGAGAATATGGATATGATAAGATAAAATGATAGACTATTGAATCTACTTTTAAGAAGCAACTACTAATTTTAAACATTTACACTGGATTGGATTTTTGTATATTTATACAAATTTTGTATACTGGTACAAATTTGAGATTATTTTTGTTAGAACATATTGTGCATATGTTTCTAATCTTGTTTAAGGTGTTGTACCTATACAATTCATTCAACAATGTAGTACACATTACTAGTCCTTGAAAGTTATTACCAACTAATTGAACTTGTAGTCATATTAGGTATGTTTTCTTTTCTTTTTTTTTTTCTTTTTGGTTTTTTGAGACAGGGTTTCTCTGTGTAGCTTTGCACCTTTCTGGAACTCACTTGATAGCCCAGGCTGGCCTCGAACTCATAGAGATCCGCCTGGCTCTGCTTCCCGATTGCTGGGATTAAAGGCATACGCGACTACCGCCCAGCATTAGGTATGTTTTCAAGGTCAAACAGAAATATATTTTAGATAGACAAGTCATCTTCAAACATTTCATCTACAGAATATGGTATGTAAAATGTTTTAATAACATAGATTTTTTTTTATAACAATGAGACATATCTGCTTCTGACACCACCAATCTACTTCAGAGAAGATGATGGGCAGTAAAGAAACTCCATATGGAGTTTACTTTCTTTGTGGCAAAAGTTAGCCACTGGGCAAGAAAGTACCTTTGCCTCAACTGCTAACAGTATGCTGTTCAAATAGACAAGCAGGAAACAAAAGAAAGGACTGCCAAATCTTGCCATGACAAAGTAGGTCAGCCCTTCAGAAAACCCTGCTTCATGGATAAGTCTGTCAGATACACTAGGCCTGTAGGCCAAGGATGGATGCCCCAACATTGCAGAGGAACCTTGGGTGACTGTCCTGGCAGCCAGTTGTTTCTGCCATTTCTCACATTAAAAGTTGTTTGTTTGCATTTTCTACTTACTTAGGAAATATTACTTCCTTCTCATGTCTCTGAGGAAGTTGAAGACTAAACAATTATAATTTTCCTTGTTAACAAATTCAGAAAATAAACTCACTGAAGAGGTGTAAAGTATGTAAGTTTGACAGACATCAAAATATAGTTTTTGGTTGGTAATACAAGTTAGAATAGAAAGTGAATTAGGTACAGCATTTTGGACTCACCAAAATAGGATAAATAATGGAGTATTTTCTCTGAATTTGTCAAATGTTTATGGACTGGACATTGTTAATGTAAGTCTTGATTATATATATTGCATATACTTACAGTACTTATTGTATACAGTTTTTCTTATATTAGTTATAATTTTCTTTTATAATTTTAGACAAAAAAGGGGAAATGTAGTGATATATTGTGTACCCTAATAAAATTTGCCTGAAGATCAGAGAACAGAACAAGCCATTAGATTAAACATAGATGCCAGACTGTGATGGCACATATCTTTAATCCTATCACTTGGGAGGCAGAGATCTGTCTGGATCTCGGTGAGTTCAAAGTCACCCTCGACTATATGAGATTGACTCAGTCTAGGAGAGACATAGAGCCAGGCAGTGGCAGCACACATCTTTAATCCTAGTACTTGGGAACCACACGCCTTTAATCCCAGCACTTGAGATCTCATGCCTTTGCTTGGGAAGCACACAGGCCTTAATCCCAGGAAGTGATGGATAAGTGTAGAAAGGTATACAAGACATAAGGAAACAGGAACTAGAAACCTTTGCAAGCTGAGGAGTCCAAGAGGTAAGACAAGGCAGTGGCTTGTTCTTTTGTCTCTCTGATCTTTCAGCATTTACCCCAATATTAGGCTCCCAGGTTTTTTATTATAATACCATTTTGCAATTCGAGTTACACATATGTTTACAGAATTACCCGTGAAGCCAACTTAATTTACTTATTTTCCTTTTACTGAAAATAGCTTTTTTTCCTCACAGAATACATCCTGATTAGAGTTTCACCTACCTCTACTCCTTCCAGTTCCTTCCCCACCTTCCTTTGCATCCATATTCACCCCCTTTCTGTCTCTTATTAGAAAATAAACAGGATTCTACTAAAAAATAGTAAAATAAAAATAAAATAATATCTAAAAAATAAACCTAATACATGGGAATAGGAGACAGTAACAACAATAAAAGAAAAAAGAAAGAAAAAGAGTTCAAGAAAAGGCACATGAAACATACAGATGCAGAGACCAACTCTTTTGTACTCAAGAATCCCATAACAAAATACTAAACTGGAAGAGAGAGGATATCTATATCTACATATGTATATGTGTATATGATATATACATGTCATATATATGATAAAAATAAAAAATGAGACAAATACAATTTTTTAAAAGAGCCCTGACACAACATTATGAGATAAGAAACCTCCAAAGATGCCTTTGTATTAGTTTTCTGTTGGCCATCTACTTACTGCTGGGCATGTAGCCTACACTTAAGAGTAGTTTATTTCCCTTGGAGAAAACTACATTTTCATTTGAAAATGGTTATTAATTGGAGATAGCTTTTGGGTTAGGAGTGGGCACATGTATTTACTTCTTTCAGGTCTAGGACCCCATCTGGTGTAGACCAGTGCAGGCCCTGTGCATGCTGCCTCAATCTCTGTGAATTCATATGTTCGTTGATCCTATTGATTTATAGGACCTTTTTTCATTGTGTCCTCCATCTCTTCTGGCTCTTACACTCTTCCTGCCTCCTCTTCTGCAGAGATTTCTGAGCCCAGAGGAGAAGAATTTGATGGAGACACCCCATTTAGAGCTGAATGTTCCTAATTCTCTCAATGTCTGCATGATGTCTAGCTGTGGGTCTCTATATTTGTTCCCATCTTCTCTCATGATGGCTGAGCAAAGCACTGAACTATGAGTATAGCAGAATGTCATTAGGAGTCATTATGTTACTATGGTTTTTTTGTTTATTGTTGTTCTTATTTTGTTTGTTTGTTTTTGTTTTAAACAGTACTATTGAATTTTACCCTAGGTCCCTCGGCTATCTAGTTTTAGGGCCTTGGTCATCCAAGCAGTGTCAGGTATGGGTTTCATCTTCTGGAGTTGGCTTTAAGTCAAATCAGATGTTGCTTGGTTACTCCCACAAGCTTTGTGTGACCATTGTACTAGTGTGCAATCAAATGTAAATGCTTACTAATTATCTATTTCTAAATGGATATGTATTTTACTTCTTGATCCACAGAATAATTCCATTAAAAGAAATGCAGGAAGTATCTTCATCTTAGGACTCTGAAACTTGGAGACACAATACAGTTGGACTTAGTTATTTGGTGGTAAGAACAAACTAGATCTTTAGTGGACATCCACACTGAACTTAAGAGACCTCCCCTCGCCGGGCGGTGGTGGCACACGCCTTTAATCCCAGCACTCGGGAGGCAGAGCCAGGCGAATCTCTGTGAGTTTGAGGCCAGCCTGGGCTACAAAGCGAGTTCCAGGAAAGGCACAAAGCTACACAGAGAAACCCTGTCTCAAAAAACAAAACAAAAAAAAAGAGACCTCCCCTCAAAAGAGATTTGAACACACACATAATAGCTTATGAGATAATTATAAAAGCATTCATTACCACATTTTTGTTATCATTTTCAGCATCCCCAACATCAAGACAATTCTCTCTCAGTGTGTGCATTTCCTTTTTATACACTATTTATCCACAGATGCTCAAAATTTTTCTCCCTTTTATATTGAAATTAAATAGAATTAATTAAATAGAAATTAATGTAACTTACTATTCCAGTTAATTAAAAATTTTTGTAAGTGCTATACATTTGTACTTATTCAGCTGTGTCAAAACATAAACTATTTTGAGGATTGAATGGGACTTTATGCAATCATACTTAAAAGGAACTGAGGCTCCAGTCCTGTCTGTGTGTTAGACGTTCTTTCAGACCTTACTATAATGACATCAGGCTTATCCCAAATAAATCCCAGAAACTCCTACAGGAAACCCTGGAACTGCTATTTTAAAATTGCTCCTTAGGGAACAATAATGTGCAGAAGAGGATTAACTACTAAAAGTGAAGACATCAAAAACCCCCAGTTGATCAAGTTGATTACGAAGAGAAATTGAAGCAAAATTGTCACATCTGTGTTTATGCTAATATCACACTGTGCTTGTGGTTATAAATCAAATGCTAAAATGCCAACAGATGTGAAATCTTACATAGCTGGCTGACTTTGCCAGTGACAAGTGGATTCACAGATAAGGAATTCGTTCATGACTCTCTTAATTCCTTCTCTCTATAATGTAAACAACCTATCTAAGTATATTTGAAGAATTAAATGTGTATCTAGTGTTTAAAATATCTATATGTCTTCCTAAACTTTAATGATTTCTAGCAAATAAAAGCCACAAACATTCCTTGGAAAAAATCTTGTCTGAGATAATGACTCTTCAGTGAAAGAAAGTTGAAATTGAAATTTATACATTGATTTCTAGATCACTGTAGTGTTTATTTGGATTACATAAAAGTATTTACACATTTTATAAATTAGAACACATTGCTGAGCATTTGAAATACACCTAACCATTCAAAACCCTTTTCTGCTTCCTTTTCTTTAGTTCCATTCATTAATTCTTAGCTAGAGTATACTGTCCACAATATCACACATCACATAGTATTACTATTTCTTAGTTGAAATGAGCTGGGTTGGAATGATTAAAAATATAGCTGTTAGTAATGCAAAGAGTAAGGAGTGAATAAAGGTCTCTGCACTAGGTCATTTCTATGTGCACCTCTGAGAAGTCTACTGGAACTCATTGGTGTTTTTCCTGTTTGAGGTAGGAGGCACAACCTCTAATCAGTTAGAGTAGCAAAGGCTCCAGTCTCTACGTTCCTCCTTTTACCGAGTTCCAGGTAGAAGTAACAGCTGTACAGAGAGAGGGCTTCTGTCCTAACAAAATCTCTAATCTAGGTTCTCCAAGAGAACCTCTTGTGTTAGACAGGTCACACTCCAAATGCATACAGATACACACACACACACACACACACACACACACACACACACACCACTCATACACAGTTTCCTTTGTAGTTTCTGTGGTTCTTAATGTTCTTATTGAGACCTTATTAAAATGTAAGTAAATTATTTTGTTAAATAAATAGTCAAGTTGGAAAATTAAAGGCTTCAGTTAAGAACTGATCTTAGGATACAAAGCATTAGTTTATGGAAATTTCCTTTTCTATTCATTTTCTGGAGTCTAATGAAATACAACAATGAATATTTTATTTATTTTTGTTGCTAATATTGTACACCCTTTGAAAGTGCATCAGACTATTCTGAATTTGACAGGCACATTAATTAAAACAATAAACTACATTTTATACAGGCTAATATATTAAAGAATTTCACATTATGAAATATGTATTACTAGTTTTGTAATGGCAAGAATCAGAATGATATTAAAACAAAAATATTTGCTGGACCATAGTGCCATTTAGCTTTCTTAAAAATGAAAATGATAATGAAATATAAACTTTAAAGATGATTAAGTTCCAAAAGAAAATACGTTATAAGATAACATTCATGATGTTTTCATTTTGGTTTCTTCGTGCCATAATTGCTGAAGCTGGAGCTGAGTTTAGTGAATTGCTTTCTATAGACAGTATCTTCATTAGGCACATTCCCATGTTCCCACACACGAGTGTTCCAGGTTGCCTGTTTTAGACTTTGCAGAATAGATACTCAAAAAATTTTAAGGAAATTTTCTTAAAGTGCATATTTGATCCACACACACTGTGTAGCACATGAGCAGAATACATTTGTTCCCCACAGCACTAGAAGCTGAAAAACCATAATGATATATCAGACCCTGAACCACTGGATCAGGGTATGACACGGGCTATCTCCCTGCTAAGGCTCTAACAGAGAGTGCTTTCTCTCTGTGTATTCCCTTGGAGGAAAGGCAATGAAACTCTCTTGGCCCTGATGCCATTCCTGGGATAAAGCTGTTAAGACTTAATGATTTTCCTAAGGGATCTTCCAAAAACCATGCCTATATCATCACCCTGGTCCATCGGATTTCTAAACATAACATCAGGGACTCAAAACATGCAATCCATCACAAAGATGAGCACAGAAAATCAGTGATGGATCTTTGAAAGAATCAGAAGCTGCTGTGAGGTCTTGGAACTATGAGAGGAAAGTGAAGTTGTGTGGACTAAACAGGAGGCACAGCAGGAGGCTTCTCTGCTGCTCTAAGAAGGATTGCTGTTTTGTATACTGGATCTTCCAGGATCTCACATAAATGCATATGTCCACACTTCATAATCAAATTATGTTGTTATTTGATACTCTGCCTCAACTGCATCTTCCACATTCCTAAAAGTACATTAGAACATCTGCGTATTTTGAGAATCTTTTATGATATTACCTGTTTGAAGAGGTTTGTTGTTGACATGTAAGGCTTGTGTTATGTCTCATTGTGATGAGGTGATGATTGGAGAAGAAAGGAGAAATTTACTGCATAGTGTTTAAATTCATGTGGCATTCCTATAGATGTGTAATAAGTAATAAGCTCAGGTGAACAATATCCCCTCACTCTGTTTCAGGGGTGCTGTAATTCAACAATATCTACTTACGGCATGAAAATCAAGATATAGGCCAAGTGACCGTGGCATATGACTTTAATCCCAGCACTCAGGAGGCAGAGCCAGGCAGATCTCTGTGAGTTCGAGGTCAGCCTGGTCTACAGAGTGGGATCAGGACAGGCACCAAAACTACACAGAGAAACACTGTCTTGAAAAACCAAAAAAAAAAAAAAAAAGAAAAAAAGAAAAAAGAAAAGAAAGAAAGACAGAAAGAAAAAGGAAAAGAAAATCAAGATATAGAGGGATGCAAATAAAGGACTAAAACTGAATTGTGGTCAAGTGAGGGATACTGAGCCCTTTAGCAGACTCTTAACTGACATTTAGCCAGTAGTAAACAAAAGGAGGGTCAATGTATGGAATAAAACATGTCAGAAAACATTCTAACTTAAGAAGATTTTGAGTTCTAATTACAGTGAAAAACTCAGATAGCCACAAGATTGTACAACAGTCTACTTGTTATCTCAGGGGTGACTCCAAAGCTCAAGTACAAGGCAGCTGCTTCAAAGGTTTTTGATCTGGCACAACTACTTGTAAGTGCCTACGTATTTCTTCAAAAATCTAGTATCAGGATAAGATTTTTAAAATGGTTTTATTCCTTTTCAGTTTTTTATGTAGTTCATTCTATATCCCTGTCCCTTATGCCCCCTTCTTCCTGCTGGAACACTTCTCAACAAGACTCCACCTAATGCAATGTCTTCTTTTTGTGTGTGACCCACAGACTTTAACTGGATTTTTTTGCCTAAGCATGGACAGGATAATATTTACTGGAGCAAGATCAACTTACCTGCAGGTACATTCCTGAAGAAAATGACACCACTCCTCAACAGCTATCAGTTGCCAACAGTCCCTATGGGAGGAGTGTGAACTCATGGTTAACCTAACCCATGATGAAATGTCTACTGGCCCAGCCTTGTTCATTAGTGTAGTGGTTATGTCATTTCCAAAGACATCTTTTCCGGCATCTTTTTTCTGACCTTGGCTCTTACTAAAGTTTTAGTTGATGAAATTCAATAATTTATACTTCTGCTGATAAAGAAAAAATGACAACAAAGAGGATCACACACACACACACTTACAATTGGCTATCAGAGACTTACATTTTCACATGTCCTACAGTGGCCTCTGTCACTTTCCTTTTTCTTTTTCTTTTTCTCTTTTCTTAAATATTTTTATTTTGTAATTAACTTAATTTCACATATCAGCCACGGATTCCCCCATCCTCCCACTCCCACTCCCCACCCCTCCCCCCCAATCCACCCCCCACTCCCACCTCCTCCAAGGCAAGGTCTCCCCTGGGGAGTCAGCCCAGCCTGGTACACTCAGCCTAGGCAGGTCCAGTCCCCTCCTCCCTACACCAAGGCTGAGCAAAGCGTCCCAGCATAGGTCCCCGGCTC
Source organism: Peromyscus attwateri (assembly GCA_902168425.1). NCBI lineage: Eukaryota > Metazoa > Chordata > Mammalia > Rodentia > Cricetidae > Peromyscus > Peromyscus attwateri. The sequence continues at coordinate 2,676 of CABHPP010144336.1, read as the reverse complement.
CAAAAAGCCAGTCTAGATGTCATTTTTCATTTAAGCACCTACCTTCCTTCATAGCAGGTTCTTTATTTAAATATCAGCCAATTTGATGTTAGAGATGCTTAGATTTTTCCTTAGCACATTCCCTTTCTTTCTGTAGAAAGCCATAAATTTTGTGGAAATATTCAGTGGTGATCCATTTTAAATTAGACAATAATAACCTATGTTAACATTTTGGGTGATTTATGAATGTAACCAAGTGACAAGAGAAGATGAAGGGAAGATTGACGGCTTGGAGATATCAGTGTTCGTGCACCTCTAGTGAAATATTCTCTCCTGTAATTTCTGTTGGACAGGCTGCAAAGCAGCAGCTCATCTTAAAGGATTAAAGTCAGATTCAGAGAGCTGAGATTTTTAACAGGAAATCATCACTGCACTTTAACGTCCAAATAAATTTATAAAATATACTTTTGAAATGCTTTTCATGGTCTTCAAATTTTATGATAATTTTATTTCTGTCATCTTTGTTAATTAATGATTTCTGTATGATATATAACAATCCTTTTAAAAAATTTTGGATAAGTGGAATAATTTTGAAAATATCATCATATTTCCCTAACTAGTATGTAACACAGTGAGAGAGAGTATGTAGATGACATCATTATGGCATCATTAAAGTTGGAAATTAAATGGCCCAACAAGTTTGTTTTCTTAACAATATCTTAGCATCTAATATGACAGGAAAACTAAACTTTTCACAATGGTCTGGCAACAAAGTTTGTCTAAAGAGGATAATTTAAAATGTTTTTTACTCAAATTCGTGTGTGCAAAACTTACATAATTTACAAATAACCATTATCAATATTGTTAATTTCATCTCATTGTGACTTTTTTTTAAATGAAGTTTAACATGTAGGTGATGATGAAGGAAAGAATATTTAGCAATGCAGAGAACAGCCCAAACATTCTCTCATCAGGGCTCTGCTTAGGAAACCACCACACTGAGCATGCCACTGGTCCACAAGCCGAGACAGTAGAATTAAGGGTTAAAGCAGGCTTTGTGTGCACCCTTGACCACTGCCTTTTGTTTTTTTATTTTTTCAAATAGTGGAGATAATGTGTCAATTGCTTGTGGGTTTTGTTTTGCTTTGGGTAATTGTTTGTTTCTCTCTTTAGGAGGAAGGGATGGAGAACTTTAAAATATGACATCATCTAGCATGGACTCTTTAGAGGTCACTATGGTAGAAGCTCACTAGAATACTGGGTAAACTTTTACTATGAAGACCACATTCTGTTGACTCCAGGCAGGACACCAGTTACAGACCAAAGAAACCATTCCAGCGAAGCATGGGGTGGTGAACTAATGAGTTTAATTACTTACAGGGATGTAGACAACTTAGTAGTGGCTATACCACAGAATAAATGTCTTCCTCCATATCATCTGTCAAAGTGGGGGTTTCATGAAGCCCTTCTTACGTAACTATGGAATTTCAGTGAGTCCAGTGGTGTGCACGTTGCCTTTGGATGTTCACAACTGCTGAGAATGTCCAGCAGTAAACATGTCCAGAAGAGAGTATTTCACTAGAATCAGAAAGATAAATGGACTTTCTGGGCATTGTGGGAATATGTCTATACAGTTTGTAGCAAACTGAATCATATTTGTTTATATACTTGCCTTCCCGCACTAAGAAGAAAGTTCTTTGAACTGAGGGACTGTATTTGGTCTGATATACAGTAGGTAGGGTGTATGGTTGAGGAGTAAGTCAATGTGTTCAATAAATGGGGCTAGGTAACTGAATGCTGGTATTTTGAAGAAAACAAATTATAACTTCTGCAAACAACAGGAAGACCAACTAGGTTTATGTACTTATGAAATCAGCAAATCCATAAAAAGACTGTAGGAGAGGTCACAGAGGTGCAGTCAGGACCCATTACAGTGTAGAAAAAGAATTCATCTACATTATAGAAGAAGAAAAACACCTTTGCTGACACTTAATTTTTTTTCAGAAAGCTCTTTTTATTGAGTTTGATAGTAATTTTTTTCTTTTTTATTAAGAAAAAATTTTTTATTCATTTTACATACCAATCAAAGATCCCCCTCTTCCCTCCTCCTGCCCCTCCAACCTCTCCCTCCCATCCCACCTCCATGGGGAGGTACATGTTGTAGAGGAAGGTCCAAGCACCTCCCCCTGTCTCAAGGCTGTGCAAGGTGTCCCATCATAGGGAGTGGGCTCCAAAAAGCCTGATCATGCACCGGAGATGGATTCTGACCCTACTGCCAGGGGCCTCCTTAAGCAGAACAACTACACAACTGTCTCACTATGCAGAGGGCCTAGTCCAGTCCCATGCCGGCTCTATAGCTGATGATCTAAATTTCATGAGTTCCACTAGTTTGGTTTTGTTCTCTGTAGATTTCACTATCATGATCTTGATGCCTTTGCTTATAGAATCCCTCTTCTCTCTCTTAAACTGGACTCCTAGAGCTTGGCCTGCTGTTTGGCTGTGAATCTCTGCATCTACTGCCATCAGTTATTGGAGAAAGGCTCTATGATGACAGAATATCCACCAATCTGATTATTGGGGTAAGCCAGTTCAGGCACCATCTCCACTATTGCTAGTAGTATAAGCTGGGGTCACCCTTAGGGATTCTTGGGAACTTCCCTAGCAGTTGGTTTTTCCCTAATCCCATGATGTCTCCCT
>CABHPP010144335.1:30886-43386 GCA_902168425.1 Peromyscus attwateri | reverse complement strand
TTGTTAGGAGGAAAAACTTCTGATTCACCTCTTATCCCTATTGTTCTGAACCCAGACTATTGAGTGCAGTTACCTCATACCCCGATATTCTGACTGAGTAGAGATGTCAGCATGGACCGAAGTTTTAGTGCAGCATTTGAAAGACTGAAATCCATGCGTGTGTGAGCACACGGCAAAGGAGTAATAGATGGAAAAAATGCTGTCAAAAGGAAGGACAAGGAAGAACAGGAAATTGGAAAGGAATCTTCAAGGGAATTGAATGGTGAGTATGTAGATAATATTAATGAGCTCAATATAGCAAGGTAAGGCATGGTATGGACAAGTGGACTTTCTCTTTTGATGCCCTGGAGGATGATGAGCAGAGCCTGGAAGGCACAGAGCAGAAGGGGCTTTTGGAAGGAAGGAATGCCAAGGCTTTGGCCAGGGACCACACACCTCAGAAAACAGAAGCTTGTGTGGTAGTAGGTCTCAATGCTTTGACAGAACAATGAGGAGTGAGAAACAGATTGAGCCTTTGACACAAGAGACAGAAGGTCGACTCTACAGTAAAAATAAAGCAACATTAACCGATCTTGAAAAATAAAAGCATAAAATGAGGGAGAAAAACTAGTTAATAAAAAAAAACAGAGAGTCGGATCTTACAGGGGAGGGGAGGGAAGGGTGAATGCTGCACCAGAGAAAGAAAAACACAAAGGGAGCCTTAGCTAGCCCTGAGAACAATAGGGGTTGGAAATCAGGACTACATGAGTGAAAAGTTGGTGATTACACTTATGACTCTAATAAAACTTGCTCCCCTGGACAAAAGGAAATACAAGTAGGCACACACAACACAGCACAGCACACACAACATAGCACACAAAACACAGCACACTGCACACACAGCACACACCACACACAGCACATACACCACACAGGGCACACACACCACACAGAGCACACAACACACAGGGCACACATACCACACAGAGCACACAACACACAGGGCACACACACCACACAGAGTACACAGCACACACAGCACACACAGCACACACACCATGCACTGCACACAGCACATACACCATGTACACCATATACACCACACACAACATAGTGAACAGGAGAGAGAGTCTGTTCCAGGTCTTCTGCCGGGGTTGTGACACAGCCTTACCATTTTTTCCCCACTCACAGGCCACATATCTCCCACTGCTTCTAATTGCCTTTAGAATTTGTCTATTTAAATAACTGAAGGGCTCTTTCAAGTTCCAAAACCGTTCCTGTCTACCCTCATTGTTCTATCAGCATTCCTCTCCTTCTGTCCATACAGCTTCAAAGAGCTCTGACTTGCACTGTCCTTAGCTGAAAACAAAATTATTTCTCTTCTAAAAATATCCATGGTCTAATACCTGAAACCAAGAATGGCAGCTTTTGTGATAAAATAAGACTCCTGGTACATGCAATTAGGGAAATCGGGATGGGAGATTTTTCACTAAATCATTCAGATAGGTCATAAATGTGATCAGTGCTATCTTCTATAAGAGTTGGTTAAATCTGGAGGTCCCCTGAAGTCTCGTGGTTGCTTACTGATGTGGCTTTGGTAAAATGATCATCAGGAGCACTCGACTTCATGGCAATTTGATGACTTCATTGAAAGATGGTGGGAACTAGGAGATGGAGCCCAGTTGAAGAAGCAGATCACTCTGAGAGTACCATCTCTTCCCAGCCCTTTCCTGTTTCTTTCTTTCTTTCTTTTATTTATTTTTTTTTCCGAGACAGGTTTTCGCTGTGTAGCTTTGCGCCTTTCCTGGAACTCACTCTGTAGCCCAGGCTGGCCTGGAACTCACAGAGTTCTGCCTGCCTCTGCCTCCCTAGTGCTGGGATTAAAGGCGTGTGCCACCACCGCCCGGCCTCCTGTTTATTTCTTCCTGCTGTCTGGACACTAGGAGATAGCAAACTTCACTCTGCTAAATGTTCTCAGTGTCATGGTGTTTTGAACACCTCATCACAGATTGCTAGCAGTGGAACCACCCTACCAAGGACTGAAACCTCTGAATGCTTGCACCAAAGTAAATCTTTCTCTCTCTCTCTCTCTCTCTCTCTCTCTCTCTCTCTCTCTCTCTCTCTCTCTCTTATATGTTGTCCTCAGGGATTTGTAGCAGTGAGGAAATGTCTAATGCAGGACATCAAGGGATCGTTCGCATATGCAGAGAAGACAATATGAGAACAACAGAGAGCTGGAGATGCTGGACTTCAAGTTTGAAGGGCTGTGACTACAGTCAAAGAATCCTAGCAGCTAGCAGATGCTGGAAGATGGGAGGAAGGGGTTGTCCCCCAGAGCACTGGGGAGAAGTGTGGTCCTTCTAACATCTGTACTTCAACCAGGGCTATTGACTTCAGACTGTGACCTTTAGAACTGGGGCAGAAGACATTTGCATTACTGCACGACATTGTTTGTGGTCCCTTGCTTCAGTAGTTACCACGAACACACTTACTATGCTATGCCTGGCCTTGTTCCCCATAACTATGTGTGGGGTGCATCTCTCAGGAAACCAAGGAAAGCAGGGGTGATATTACCTTACCAGGATGATACCCCCTTTGCTAGCCTGGAACTTAGAAAGACATTTAAGCCCTTAATAAAGAGAAGAATTTAGATAATATTTGAGGAGCTGAGAAAAAAAAAAAAAACAGATGTGCATACACATGCATGTAGTACACACACACACACACACACACACACACACACACACACACACACACACACTCCTTTAAACAACTACCAAAAATACAAAATAAATGACTATAATTGCGAAAAGTAGGGTACACCTCACCTTTTTCTACTCTTTTTTATCTTCTTAACCTGAATTTCACAGAAAAACGGTTGTGAGATTCCTTGAAAATTTTCTGTAAGTAGAAGGAAAATTCATAGTTTACAGGTAATTTAAAAATGACTGACAAATAAAACAAATCATGGGATTTCCCACCTTAAACCAGATAGTAGAAGCTTGTGTTTCTTACAGGGCTTGTTACATGCTATATCACTTCATTATATCTTATAAAATTTGCTGGGCATTTAACAAAGAATAGGAAATATCTCAGTAGATAATGTGGATGCTTTATATATATATATGATAATAATTTTTTTTCTGATTTAAAAGTATCAAAATGAAACACTTTCATCGGCTTCTAAGTGCTGTGATATTTCCCCTGCTTCCTTCATGTGTATTTGGCCTGACCCTTGTACTTCGGAGTTATGTGTGATTATTTCTGTATATGCAGCCTTGACTTCCAGGGAAAAGGCTTTAAGTTTAGAAGCTTTCAAACCCCTTCAAAGTAGCATTCTGACAAAAAGTTTCCTTACTCTTATACAGTCTCTTAGAGCCTTCAGGAGAAAGACCGCTCAAGAATGCACTGGGTTGAATGTGTACTGAATCAGGATGACTACCATTCTTTAGTCTGACTAATTGTGATTCCTACTTTTTCCAGTGATAAAACTCTGCTATTATTGTTACACCTAAATGTTCCTATTTTTAATGAAGTATAAAAGGAACAAAGTTAGGAAAAACGAGTAATGGGGGACTCTGGAGACTTGTTTCCATTTTCAAACTTTCCTGTGCTGATTAGACTCTGTTTTTAGACAAGGGTGTGTGAGAGGTGTGTGTTTGTGTTGTGTGTGTGCACGCATGTGTGTGTACATGTGTGCTTGCATGCTACTGCATGAACGGCATTCTGAAAGGAATCATAAATTGAGGCTTCTTTTCCTGCTTCCTTCTGAGACGACTGAAAAGGAGTCAGGTCTCTGTGTTACCACCTGAAATGTATACATCTATGTCTATAACAAGATAGAGGTGATAGTACTGTGCATCTCCAGGAAAAACAGTGTGAGCAAGATTTTCCAGTATCCTTTCCACCATGCAGCTCTGCCTCTGAAATCCTTAGTGATGTAAAATGAAAACTACAAAAGCCTGTGGCTTGAACGATGATCTTGGCCAACCCAGGTTTTGATGTGATACATTTCACAGACTCAGCTTCTCAGTCCTTCAATGGTCTCACGGTCAAGGTGGCCATCAACAGGTCACCTCAAAAGAGAGGGTACAGACATTTGTTTCTTAGATAAATTTTTCCAGCTGTGCCACACTGCTGGCATGGAACACTTAATTCTGAGTGCCTTGATAATGGATGTAGTAAGTGTATGTTTCCTTAGCACGAGGTATCTCCAGAAATTTCCCAGAGTCATGAAACAAGCCATCTCTGTGGCAGCCTTCAATGAAGTTGGTTTCAAGTCGTGGCCACTTGCTTTGACCTTCCCTGGAGGTATTTGCAGCAGACATTTGGAGAAATGGTACACATGAGAATAGCAAGGCTGTTCAGAAGGCTCTGGGTTACCAAGAGCTGCTTATCATCTTGCAGTACTTAATCAAGTCTTTATCATGGGAACACTGAGGATCAGCTTTGTGAAAAATGTGGGGCTCGTTGCTTATTCTGCTCTGCTGGGATCTCACTCAATGCTGCACTGAAATGTATTTTTTAAAAAATTATTCATGAGAATAGTGATCATGTTCACACACGTGCATGCATGAAAGTGTTTTTGGAAACTTGATTTTTATTTTAGAGTACCAACCAATCTAAGTGAAAATGGTATCTTCATCATCCACAGGGAACTTCAAAATCTAGCCATCAGCCAGTACTCTTTTAGGCAGTGGCTGCCTGGGCCTACAGCTCCTCTACTCCAGTATGTGGGTATGGAACTATCATTGTTTCTAGTTGTCTCCTCAAAATATAAGACATACTACTTCCACTTGAGAATAAAAACAAGCAGAACTGAACAGAAACATTCAGTTCAGAGAAGAGAAACAAATGTAGAATGATAAAAGCTTCAGAGAGCAGCACCTGCTTGTAAATAATTCAGTTAGGATAACAGCTAGTTTACCCAGAGTTCATGTCAGATGTGCCAGATTCCTTCAGAGGGACTTTCCCAGGTGCAAATGGAAATGACATTCAGTTACAAGTCATTCTTCTGGAATGTGGATTGTTTAGGTGATCGCGGTAGCCACGGAAGCCACTTTCCAAGGGCATTTCCAGTTCTTCCTTCTCTCCGATAGAAGGAAGTACATTTGTGCTGCCTCATTGGCCCTGTGATCTATGGAGTTCTCCTGAAGTGCAAGCCAACTGTGAGTCAGCAATGTGGACTGCCAAAATCGTAACCGACCTGATGATGCTGTAATATAAAGTATGAAAGAGGAAGGAGGAAGATTAAGATCAGAAAATCCCCCAATGCATCCACCCCGCCTCTCCGTCATGCTGGAAGATTTGATCAAGAATGCAGAACGCCTACTTCCATTTGACTTTCAGTAAAATAGAACATGCAGTAACCAGAGGCATGTTAATCCTTCTACATTCTCACATTCTCCATGAAGACGACCTGGCTCTCTTCCCATTGAATCAAAAGACAAAAATAGTATCAGCTAACAATACCCACAAAGACCTCTATATTTTTGAGAGAACTTTTCATATGCATGGACTTTTTTTTAAAAGTTTATCTTTACTACTTTGAGGAAATTTTGATGTTACTATGGCTGGTTGATTGATGCAACTTGTGTTTTTCCCAAGGTTCAAAGCACTTACTGATTGAAGTAATAGATGGAATTGCAGTTGAAGCTTTTACATCATCACACTACCTCTCCAATGCACATCGTACTCCTCTGGTTGAAATAGAAATCACATACTTATTCCGGAGACTGCACTTAATTTACATTGTTTTCGCCTCATGCCTGCTGTTCAATAACACATTTATTTATCCAAATTCAGTGAAAAACAACTATTTATTCAAGAGAACTTAGATTAACGTCAGTCTATCGTGTTCATCACATTACTGCAAACTATAGGACAATTGTGATTTTGCCCAATGTATTTGCTAAAGGGAATGTGGTGAATTATAGTAATCTGAGAACGAAGTCCAGGTATTCTTTTTTAAAACTTAGTGCACTGTGATCCTGTTTTTATCCAATTCTCCTTGTGGTCCCAATACACCTAGATATCAGAAGGCCTCAGAAACCCCATGATTTAGACACAGGTCTTGAACAGATGTCTGCAATACTAAGAGATATCTGAGAAAAAGTTTTTCCAAACTTTAAATATTAATCTTATGACTCAGCTTTGGAGCTAGTATTTGTGTGGTTGCTAACTCTTTTAAAAGACATGTTAAGGTTCATAAGCCTGAACATCCTCTGTGTTATTGGGTCTTGGCTCCTAACATTTAAAACTCAGATTCCCATTGGTATACCCAATGATGGAAATTAACCAAAATGGACAGAAATTAAAAGGCACCCTTTTCATGTGTGGTAGAATAGCCAATTTCTTTAGCAGGCTCTGATGTATTTGCCTAGACATTGTTTGTTTATGCAATATGGTGCTTATGGAAAGCTTGCTTTATCCAGTTGGGAACTTAACACTGGATAAGTTTAGCTCCTGGCCCATTTTCTACCTAATCTCTTTATCCATTGTTAGCTCAGTGTTCTCAGTTCACAAGACTTGGAATTTCTACTTCAACAAGCAAGATTGCCATAGTTCTAGACAGTCCCATCATGTAACTACAAGCCCAGAAAGAAAAGAGGTTGTCTTCAAGCTAGTGGGGACCCATGAACTTTAGACCAACCAGTGTGTAGCCTCCATGGGACTAGACTAGGCCCTCTGTATAACCAAGACAGTTGTGTAGCTTGATCTGCTCAAGGGGCTCCCTGGCAGTAGGATCAGGATCCATTCCTGGTGCATGAGCTGGCTTTTTGGAGCCCATTACCTGTGGTGGGACACCTTACACAATATTGGTGCACGGGGAGGGACTTGGACCTGCCTCGACTGAATGTACCGGGCTCTGCTGACTCGCCATGGGAGGCTTTACCTTTTTGGATGAGAGGATGGGGGGTGGGTTGAGGGAGGAAGGCTGGGGATGGGAAGAGGGAAGAGAGGGGAATCTGTGATTGGTATGTAAAATGAATAAAAAATTTCTTAATGAAAAAATAAGTAAATAAAAGGGAAAAAAGAAAAGAAGTTATCTTAAGTTGTGAATCTGGTATTAGTTTCACATTCTGCCTGAGACATTGGGCAAGCCACTTGACTCCTGAATCTTCAATATTCTCCTTTGTACAGGAAGTCTGATACTTGTGACCATAGAATTATAACAAAATTGAAATAAAATGCCATTTGACATATTCCCTAGCTTATAGAATATCCCACTCAAGTACATGTATGGTGATTATTCCCAAGTCATTCCTGGAAACATCTACCTCATAGCATAGAGAACAAAGTTATATCCCACTCTCTGCTGATGAGACCCAGTGACCCAGGCATTAGTCATTTAAGATATCTAAGTGATTCTAATATGAAGCCATGATTGACATTGACAACCCCAGAACAAGAATGACATAAAAAATATGTAGATGAATGTCAGGCACCCACCAATCAGAAAACGTTCTGGCAGTAAACAACCATGTGGTGAATGTCAATGAATGTCAGCCAACACTCAGGCATGAAAATAAATTTCTTGGTCAAATAAGTTATGATATTCTTCATGATTATTTCAGACCTTGAAAGGTCATGCAATTAAAAATAAACTTCAGTTCACAAATCTTTCAAACTAAGCAGCCTATGGAATCTTTTGTCTAAACAAAGTGCTTCTCCACTCACACAATTAATGGAAATGTTGAAAGAAAGGAAAACACCACCAGTATGGAAAATTCTTTGACTGTAATGAGTACCTGGACTGTGAGCCTCCTGCTGTTCCTATCTGCCTATCTTCAGCATTTTAACTCTTGGAAATGGAATTGTGGATAAAATCTGCAGGTGCTCTATTGTCTTTGGTGTAGAACCAACCTTGTGAACATGAGCTAGCACTCCTGTGACTGGCAAAGGAGAAGGTAGCTAGAGTGAGCTGGCCTAGTCAACTGAACTCTCACCTAAAAAATTACTAATTAAGTCCCTAAGAATTTCATATGATGTATTTTTATCATATTAATCCTCCACTCCTCCTAACTCCTCCCAAACTCACCTTGTCATCCCTACCCACTCAACTCCATGTCTTCATGTTCATGGTTTGAGTCATCTGAACGCTTCAGCAAGTTTTACTGGCTGACAATAGATAAATAAATCCAAACAGATATTCTCCATGGTTTCAATTCCACCACAGCTATGTAGACAGCTGCTTGGAGAGAAGTGGCTTCTTGGAGTTGAGTATAGTCCCTAGACAACAGCTGTCAGTAAAATAGACATCTCAAACCTACAAACACAAGAGCTCAAATTCTACCAACTGGACAAAACATGAAAGGAGGGTCCAACCCTGACTTAGTACCCAACTCTGGTTTGTATTATTTTACTATTTCTATTCAAAGCCATCCACAACTCACTGATGGACTGGATGTAGGATGATGAATGAGAGGTTGCAATATGAGAATGGCCTGTTTCTACAAGAAAAGAGAATATCAACTGGTTTTAGGAAGAATTAATTCACAAGATCTTGCAATGATAAAGGAACAGTGAGAAATTAAGAAAGAAACCAGGAAAACTACATAAAATTAGCTATGTAAGTGCAGGTCCTTCTTTGGGTTGGAAACCAAAAGGTTACACTATGAACAAGATGCTTAAGGCTTTAAGAGAAATCTACAAAGCAAGGAGAGGCAGCTAATTATAGGGAGTGAAGCATCCTTACATTCTCGTCCCAGCTTTGCTGCTCAACAGTCACATAACACTACAACTCAGTGACTCACTCAGCTTAGGTGATGAATTGTTCATTCTTTCAGTTATGTTATACTGGGCATCTTCTGTCTTCCAGGATTATTCTAAAGCCAGGGGCATAGTAGAGAACAAGGTATGTAAAGCTTTGGTCCTCCAGGGGTTTATATCATAGTGTGCTGACAATGGTTCCACCAGTCACTGTAGCTCCACATAGACGAGTCATGGTGAAGACAGAGTAGGTTGTGGAGTGGGAGTCAGGGCTAGCATCTTGGAAAGATGGCATTCTTGTGTTGAGATGAGACATGAATTGAGACTGGCTGATAGGTTGAATGCCAGGCTCGGAGCGGGAAAACAAGACTCAGGGATGTCCTGAGGAATTTTGGCCTAAGCGTTTGAGTGCAGGCTTATGACATTTGTTTTATCAGAAGCACTGTGGGAGGAACACTGTTGCAGAAATGTCAGAGTTCATTCTAGGACATGTATGCTTAGTGTGCTTATGATCAAGGGGGAGATTATGAGTCGGCTGTTCTACTGGAGGCTGATCTTGCCACAGCTATAAAATGCATGGTTAAATTGTATCATCTGTGGTCCTCTCCAATTCCACCAGTCCATGATTCCATGAACTAGAAATAAAAGCAAAAAAAAAGGGGGGGGGAACACTAAAAGGGGGGGGTGTGACATAAAATCAAATATATTATGTACAAAAATGGAGAATGGTCACTTAGGAAGCAAAAGTAACAGGCCAACAAGAAAAGGGACCTCAGTTCAAATGGATGAAGAACAAAATAGCTTTGCTTTGACAGCTGTGAAAGGTAAAAGCAAGGTCTCAAAACAATAACTGGCAGCAATCAACTACTATTAAATGACACTTGGACAATCTTCCTTACGTGAGTATCTTTCGAGGTGCTTTGTTCAAGGCGATTTGGGGAAGGAAATGTATTCAAGGTCTGTGACTCAGAAGCAAGTGGCTCGGCAGACACGTGCTTGCAGCACATGCCTTGTGTAATTCTGAGCCTTTTCACAGAAATCACCCATCTAACTGTAGGTCTGAGATTGATGCCTTCCCCCATGTAAACTTAAGGCACTATAGGAAAGTAATAACTCATAAAACACAAATGTTTTCCATTTTTATAAAGAAGCAAGAAGCTGTTGAATATCTGAAACAGCTATACTTACCTATATTTAATAGTTTTAATAAAGCATATTTCAGTGACCAAGAAACTGGCAGGGTGATGCACATGCCTGCAAATGATTACACTCACATTTCTGCCTTCTTATAGTTTCCATGGCTACAGGCATATTTGAATCGCATTAGTCACACATAGCTTAAAGAAAGAACAAAAGGAGTTGAAGGGACAAATGACATCAGGATGTCACAGAAAGGTAGAAGTGATGAAAGCTGCATCTAAAGATCCTAACTACACATATGAGGACCTCTGTGCTCTGGAGTCCATCTCATTAAGTAGGACGTGTAAGCATCCCTATGGCATGCTTACAAAGAGCTCCCGTGTTCTAAAACAAAGTGGAAAAGATTGCCTAATGCTAAAAACAAGTTAGTTTACTGGCAGTTGTGTGGTAATTAGAATAATCATAACATTCTGACATATCCACAGTAGCATAAATTTGAAGTATCCGAAGGAGAAAAACCATGCCCCAAATGAACCAATTTTATCGATTTTCTTCAAGTTGTCTTTATATACCAGGGTTATTGATACAAATAATAAGTGTTGACTCTTATTATAATAAGTAAACAAATTTATCATTCACGATATCAGCACGGACTTTTCTACCCATTTATGCACATGCAGTTTCTGAAAAAACAAAATCAAAGTAGTTACAAATTAAAACTCCCTATCTTCCAACATGGTACAGATACAAAAACATAAGTATGAAACTATTCCCTGGAAAGATCAAGATCCTACACACAAGAATTCTCAACACTTCCTCTCACACAGTGAACTGATGGTCAACATCACCTTGTAACAGAATGCATGAATACATGAATGAATGAATGAATGAATGAATGAATGAACAGATGAATGAAGATGAATGTGAAGTTACCAACTGCTATACTTCTCCTATTCCTTTTCTTAGTTACCAAAACCAGAATAAAGCTCTGTTCACTAAACTTTCTTCCCCTTCCCAAACCTTGGTTCCCTGATAATGCTAATGATGTGATGTCTGGTAATCCAGGACCCATCAGTATTTTCATTTGAGATTATAATTCTAAGTAATGGACTTGGGGAAGTTAAGGGCAGAGGTTAGCCTGGTTGTAGGATGTCCTCATTTGCAAACTGTAGGGGTCTGAATGGGAGACACCTTGGCATGTCTGAAATCATACTTTATGAAATCATTCATAAAGAAAAACTACACGAGTAACTTGAAAACAGTAAAGGTTTTGTTATATTCAATTGTTCACAGCTCTTGAATTTTGTATTAGCCAACTCTCCACTAGCCTTATCCTATTAGACTAATAATCATCCTATTAATTAAAGGCAGCTAGGATCTGAAAAGTACAAACACTTAGACTGTGTATACGGCAGAGTAATCACACTGGTCTCTGTTGTACTGGATATTGACGCTGCAGTTCTGTGTTCAGAGAGGGAGTTGAGCAGCTCCAACAAGCTTCCCCTACGTCACTACTGCAACCTGTTTCCTGCTCACCTTGGCCTCTGCCTAACCCAGTTCAGGGGTTGGCAATTGTCCACATCTGGATGCAGATGTTTCATAACAGCTTCCGTCTTCTGCTCCCGGCTTGCCCATGTCGTGAGCAAACTTGCAAAGGTGACCTCTGATTTTTCCAGAGGGACTAAAGAGCATATAGATAAATCTGGCACAGCCTTTAAGTAGTTTTCCATGAGTATTGCTGGGTTCAAATGAGAGGCACAAGCAGACTTTGGTAACCATTTTTAAATGATTGCATACATTGGAAACAATGTGCAATAACTCTCCGTAGCCCTCAATCTGTTCTTTTGTATAGTTCCTGACACTTGGGAGGCTCTTAATACACTGTTTATCTAAAACTGGAATTGCAGATGATAACACAGTTTGTAAGAGGAGAGCTGTAGAGTACTGAAATGCCAAGAGAGGAAAGGTATTTAGAAGGTGGAGAAATCCTTTCTTCTTTACTAATCTATTTTTTTTCTCGTTTGGTGATTGATCTATCTACATAAAATTATTATAGGACAAAACTTACTTTATTGATTGTAACCCTGGGCAATATGCAAAGATCGCTCAGACTTTTCTTCTGAGGAGTTTGTAGGCAAAGGGAGAGTACTAAGCGAATGAAGATATTGGAGGCTACACATTATCCAAAGTGCACAGTGCTGAATGTGCCAGCCAGAGGAGTGACGAGACAATGATGAGAGCCGATTGATGGGAAATTTCTCCTTGTGGTTAAGAATTAACATTCTAGGCCGGGCGGCAGTGGCGCATGCCTTTAATCCCAGCACTTGGGAGGCAGAGCCAGGTGGATCTCTCTGAGTTCAAGGCCAGCCTGTTGTACAGACTGAGATCCAGGACAGGCACCAAAACTACTTGGAGAAACCCTGTCTTGAAAAAAAAAAAAGAACTAATATTCTATGCACAAAAACTCAATCACATCTGCTTAGAGAAAGTTGTTCAGAAATGGAGAAACAACATCAGTAATGTGTCATTTAGTTGATCATCTCACCCAGTTATGGTACGAGGGTCCTTCAGTGGCTCTCATTCCTAACCTGCTTCATAGTCTCTCTTTTTCTGATGTAATTTCAATGTTTAGAACCCTTCTCTTAGTGCAGCCGGGAGTTTCTAAGGTA
>CABHPP010144335.1:20886-25886 GCA_902168425.1 Peromyscus attwateri | reverse complement strand
TAGGTAACCACAAAACCCCTAAAGAGGCAAAATCATTTTTGACAAAGGAACAAACTATTAACTGCCAGCAGAACTACCACAAGATGATACCAATGAGGACTGCACAGCATTGGTGTAAAAGCTAACCCATGGGCCACTGGGGCACGCTGGAGGTTCACAGTTAATGAAGCCTTGACAAAGAGGCCAAGAACACATGTTAGAAAAAGGACGATCCCTTTGATAAATGATGCAGTAAAAATTGAATGTTACGTGGAAGTGTAAAACTAGATGCCGTATCTCATCATTTATTTTTTTAGAATTCAAAACAGATTAAAGACCTAAATGAAAAACTTGAAACTAGTAGAGAAAACCAGTGGAGGTGTGCCTTGCGATAGTAGAGTGGGAAAGAAAGGTTTGAATGAACCACTAAATCCAGGAAACAGAGGCAAAAATGGACAGATGGCATTGCGTCAAATAAAAATGTTTCTAGATAGAAAAACAAGCAACACAATATTTTATACACATAATCTACAAAATTGGAATTCATTTGACGAATGATATATCGGTTGAGAGATTGATTTCTAGACTAGCAAAGCAATTACAAAAATTAATACCAAAATAGGAACAACTTGAAACAGATAAATGTGTTGGTTAACTTTGCCAATTTGACTGAATCTGGAATTAACCAAGAGACAAGCCTCCAGTCACATCTGTGGGGGATTTTGTTCTATTGGGTTAGTGAAATGGAAAAAATGAACCCTAAATGTGGGTGGTACCATCTGGTAGCAGCCCAGATAGGAAGTTGTCCAAGGGAAAGGTTTTCCTCTTTGTTTACTTGACTTCACATCTTCCTAGTGAGCTCAATGGCTCTATGGCTGCCACTGCTCCAGTTGCTGCTGCCTCATCCTTCACAGACATCAGAAGCCATCTTTGTCAGCCTTCCAACACAAACTGGAGAGCAGCTCCTGGATAGGAATCCTCTGGACCTTTGGAGGCAGGTTGGGACTGCTGAGGCATCCAGCCTCTTACGTTGAGAAGCGACTGGTTCTTAGTCTCTAAAAAACAGGCAAGGTCAGACTAAACACGTAGATGCTCAGCATTAATCCCCAGGGACACAAATCCCATGACAATGTGGTCTCAACTCATCCCAGTAAGAATGACTGTTAACAAAATGACTACAGACAGCAAGTGCTAACAAGGATGTGAACACAAGGAAACTCTGGACCCAATTGATGGAGATGGAAATCAGTAGAGACACACACATACATACACACAAACAACAACAACAGCATGGAGGCTGCTCACAAAAATAGAACTCTATTATGACATAACAATCCCATTACTGGGTAGAGAATCCATAGGATGGAATCAGAGAGACATTTGCATTCCCACGATCATTGCAACACTTTTCATATCAATTAAAACAAATTGTCCATCTGCTGACAAACATGTTAATTAGATGTTATAGATACAAAAGAATTATGTGCAGCTACCAAAAAGAATGCAATCCTAGCATTTGCAACAATGTGACTGAAACGGGGGCTCCACACAGTAATTCCAGCAAGCCAAGCTCAGGAAGTCCAAGATCTCATGTGTGGAATCTAAAACTTCATCATACAGAAGCTGGAAATAATATGGTGTACTGGAGTAGAGGAGAGGGCTGTGTGAACGTTACTCAGTGAGCACTAAGCAGGAGCTGGAAGTAAGAATGTCCTGAATGTTATCACACAGGCATGTGGCTTAGATTGTAGTAACATACAGCACACTTCAAAAAAAAAAAAAAAAACCAGTGAAAGGATTTTGAACTTTTTCCACCACATGGAAAAATAAATGTTTGCAGAAATATATAGGCTTAACCTGATTTAACTATTACAGAATATATCCATCTATTGTACAGGGCACTCTGATAGTATGTAGTTTATATTATTTTATGTCAGTTAAAAATAATGTAAAATTAAATATTTGAATCTCCATAGCGTGTTATGGAAATACTAAATCAGTACATGTTATGTAGATGACTTTCTCTCCGTCAATCGGAAAGGGCCTGGTAGGTGCTTCTCTTCTTTTATGTTAATGAGATTCAGGTTTCTTTGAGATGGGAGTGTCCGGTGAGAATTTACCCATTACTTCCTCTCTCCTTTGTGGATCTGAGGCTCATAAGCAGATGCAGAATTACTGCATCTGGGAAAGGCCTTGGTTATGACAAGCAGAAATGTGTTTAAAAAAAAAAAAACAGCCTTTATAAAACAATTTTGAGTTACTTAAGGATTTTTGTTTTTTGGTAGGACTAGAGAATCAAGTAGGCGCTATGTATCAACTATGTGTAAAACTTCTTACAGAGAGCACACAATGCAGACCCCCATCTCACTTCCCGACACCATGTGATGTGCTGAGGAGCCTCACTCCATTCCTTTTACTATCAGCTCAGAAATAGAGGCATCTGTCAGTGTGCATTCCAGAATACAACCTCACGGCTTATCTTTCCTAGAACTTCTAACTTCTATCAAGAGATGAGCTTGGATCTGATGGGCGAGATCGTTGACCTATTGCTGAGTTTCAAGGAAATGTGAACCTCTTGTGGATGTTTTCTGTGGTAAAGGGCAGGAACTCACACGATGGAGACTTTTGAAACACTGTAAAGTATAAATAAGCAAGGGATCTGCCTTCAGTGTTAGGCAAGACTAGAAACTTTGAGGTAGGCTACTGTTGAAGTTATTAGATCGTGGCTAAGAGATATTGTCTAAGACAGTACTGTGCTGAGGTATGTAGCAGAGGTCTCCAGCAAATTCTTCTCTGCCCAGAGCAAGAAAGGTAATGGCAGTGGGGCCCAGATTGGGTCAGGGCTGCTCCTTGGGGCTCAGAGCTAGGACTCTAGTCACAAGAAACCTAGCTTGGAACATGGAGGAGCTAAGATAAAAGCTCAGAGGTTTTTTTTTGTTATTGTTGTTGCTGTTTGCTTTTGTTTTTAGCAAAATACTCTTGCAACTTCTGGGATAAAAGGGACCAGAACCATCAGGCACCTGACTGGGGTGTGTAGGTGAACTCTTGCCAGAGGTGAAGCCCTATGAGGAAATTGCTTTGATTAGAATGAATCTTGGGCCAGCTAGGAGCTGGTGAGTTAAAATGTGGCATTCCAGGCAGGGTGTGGTGGTGCACACCTTTAATCCCAGCACTCTAGAGGCAGAGGGAGGTGGATCTCTGAATTAGAGGGCAGCCTGATCTATAGAGTTCCAGGAAAGCCAATGCTACACAGAGAACCTCTTTCTCAAAAAAAAAAAAAAAAAAAAAAAAAAAAAAAAATGGACTTCAGCAGAAAGAAGGAACAACAAATTTGTTCAGTCTACAAAATGACAGACAATGGGAACTGTCAGGAGAAAAGTGGAATGACTGCTATATTAGAAAAAAAAAAGACAAACACAAAAATAATTGACAACAGTAGCCTTTCAAAGTGAAGATATAAGAAACATTAATGTTTCTAGAACTGAAAATATAACTGTTGCAATTTTTTAAATGAGTAGATCAAATGGAAATTACCAAAATTAAAAGAAGTTAATAAACTGAAATATATTTAATATATTTGAATTAATTATGTAAAATGGATACTGCAAAATAGGTTAAAAGTAATGAAAGTTATTTTATAATTCAGAGGGAATTAAATATAACCTACAACTAATTAGAATCTCAAGAGGAAAGACTACAAATAACAGAAAGATGATGATGGTGATGATGATGTAAACTTTATAGGTCTGGTCAGAAATACATTTTCTCAATTGATGAAACACAACATATTGAAACAAGGTAAAAGAAATTGTATCTGTAGATACACTATAGTGAAAAATATATTAGACAAAAGAGGACATTTAAAGACAGACAAACAGAACACAAAAGGACAGGATATATGCAGAATTCATAGAAGAAGTAGAAGGCTGGATATAGTGAGATAATTATCAGGAAGGTAAACATTCATCTTCAGTTTATACCCGTGAGTCCCGAAAATTCTCACTGAGGAATGAGGAAAAAAAATGTGATTTTACAGATAATGGAAACTAGGGCAAAGACCCTCAAGATACTGACTGCAAGGGAACTTTTCAAGGAAGTGTTTTAAGAAAAACAAAATGACTTAAGAAGTTTTGTCTGCCATGAAAGAAAGAAGGTGAATAAATGTCATTTACTGAGAACAATAATACTAACTCTTGCTGTCTAGCAAAAAGGGCAGAATAAAGTTCTGGACAGTAATACACACATTAGAAGACAGGAAATGAGATTAATGTTCTAAAGAACTTACGTGTTTAAGGAGGGAGTTCCAGGTATAGTAAAATACACACACACACACACACACACACACACACACACACACACACACAATGAAAAAGTGTGATGGCAGAAAAAAATTTGAATCCCTAATAATAATAAATACAAACAAGTCATCAGCTCTATACACAGACTTGCGAACATACGTACAAATTAAAAATCACCAAAAAGGTTTTTTTCAAATCCAGCTTAACACTGTCTACAAACAATACTTTTATAGGATAAAAAGCAATAACAGGATGAATCAATATAGGTGAAGGAGATGCATGAGGCAAAGAATAACTGAAAATGAGACATATTAGCTATTTCAGTTATAGAATAATATCATTTAAACCAAAGAGAGTCACTAGTATATAGCACAGGGTCTCATGACATCTGAACAGGGCATCTATAGCAAAGCAACCTTTAAATGTAAGTATCAAACTCCATGACAATGCCATGACAATCTGCAAAACCCATTGACATAATGACAAACTGTAAAACAGCTCTTTCAGTTCTGAGAGCACACGTAGATCATTGAAAACACAGACTGGGACACATCCAGGCCACTTCATCGAACAGCTATATATAGAAATCACCATCCAATCACTGTCAAATACTTGTCCTGCTCAAGGACGTATGGGTGATTTTCAGAACAGATCGTGTACAAGCCCAAAAAACAAGTATGAACACGTTCCACAGGATAAACCATGCAGCAGCCTCTTGGCGGC
>CABHPP010144335.1:0-20786 GCA_902168425.1 Peromyscus attwateri | reverse complement strand
GGGGGGGGGATGCAATTAACAGCAGTCCATAACGGAATTACTTAAATAATGGAACTGAGATGGACAAGATAATTAAAAGCTGTATTGACAATTTAGAGCCTTTATTTTCAAATTTATGCTTAATAAGAGAAATTTTAGTGGCAACTGAAGAAACACCAAGCATACAAACCTAGAAATAAAAACGACAGAAAAAAGTCAGTCTTCCCCAAACACATATATGTATGAGCAACATTAAATGGACTCAGCAGATTGCATTTCTCTGTCTCTCTGTCTCCACCCCCTCCCGTGTGTGTGTGTGTGTGTGTGTGTGTGTGTGTGTGTGTAACAATAATCAGTGAAGAGGTCATAAAGTTCAGTGGGATTTTGAGGAGACATGGGAAGATTTGGAGGGGAAACTGTAGTATAGAAATGAGGTGAATGCAGCACTCATGTATCATGTCAAAAATAGTAAAGTAGAGGAAAGGTAAGGGAGAAATGATTTAATTATATTATAATCTCAAAAATAAAAAGAAAAATATCAAAAAAATTCTACATGGAGTTTGCCATTTTTATTACTTTCTAGACATCTACCCTTGAGCAAACTACTGATCCTTCCATTGTCTATATTATCAGTAAAAAGGGAAACACAAAGAGTACTCTTTTCAGTATTGTAAAGAATGAACAGTCACAACACCTGGCCAGGATAGTGGTCACTCCATTAGGGTTGCAGTTGAGCAAAGAGACCCAGGAGAAGAATCTTGTGATGATGGTAAATTTGATATGTGTTTAAATAAAATAGATGTGTACATCTATTAAAACTCGGGGACTATATACTGTGGTGATATATTGTGCCCCCTAATAAAATTTGCCTGAAGATCTCAGAGAACAGAACAAGTCACTACATTAAACATAGATGCTAGGCAGTTGTGGCACATACCTTTAATCCTAGCACTTGGGAGGTAGAGATCCATCTAGATCTCTGTGAATTCAAAGCCACCCTGTACTATATGAGATCGACTCAGTCTAAAAGAGAAACAGAACCAGGCAGTGGTGGCACACACCTTTAATCCCAATACTTGGGAATCACGTGCCTTTAATCCCAGCACTTGAGATCTCATGCCTTTGCTTGGGAAGCACACACACCTTTGATCCTAGGAAGTGATGGCTGGACAGAGAAAGGTATATAAGGTGTGAGGAGACAGGCACTAGAGGCTTTTCAGGCTGAAGAGTCCTAGAGGTAAGATGTAGCAATGGCTTGTTCCTTTGTCTCTCTGATCTTTCAGCATTTACCCCCAATATTTGGCTTCTGCGTTTTTATTAAAAGACCATTTAGAATTCATGTTACATTGCACTTAAAAGTTTGAAAGAAATAGAGAACAGTAATTTGAAGCTTGTCTTGCTTTATGAGATATTACAAGTAGAAAAAAGTTACAAAGTCAGTGGTCTAACATTAAAGGCTATAAAAGGAATAACAGAATACACAGAAATGCAAAGTTCTAAAATCTGCTAAGACACTCACAAAACAAGAAGAGAGGGGGAATTTTGCTCTCCTGATTACATGATACTCAGTACAAAGCTGTAATGGTTAGGGTTGTATTGTAAAGAGAAAGAGATGAAAAGGTCATGACACAGAGACGCACTGACCTACCTAAGTGCATAGCATAATGGGAAAGAGAAGGCATGGCAGATTGATAACCACTTGAAAATGAAAAATTATTTCTCACCAACAGAGACTCACAGGGCAAACAAGCCATTCTTAAGAGCAGACTCCATACTTGGCAGTAGATGGCCAACACAAAATGAACTCAGTGGTATATTTGGAGGTCCTTTGTCTCATAATGTTTCATCAAGGCATTTTTTTTCTAACCTTACCGGATTTTTTGTGCACATATTATTGATTCCAGCTTTGTGTTTTTATGACCTTCTTCTGTGTATGAACATGTGGGGCTTTGAGTCTAGATGTGTTTCTCATGCTTTTGCTTTGGCTCCTTTTCTTCTGTTTGTTCATTCATTTGTTTGTTTTGTCCTATTCAAGTTTGGTAGTTTTTATTTTATCTTATTTTTTAAACAATTATTCTTTAGAAGCTCATTTGTTACCTAATGAAAGTCAAGAAATGTTGTACATTCAGATGGGGATATGGGGAAGATCTCGAAGGAGTTGAGGGACGGGGAGACAGGAATTAGACAATATTGTGTGAAGCCATCAACATAGCCCTCTTTAAAACACAAAAGAACAACAACAACAAAGACAGAAAACAATCTGTGAAAAAAAATCTATTTTCAATGAGAAAGAGAGAGAGAGAGAGAGAGAGAGAGAGAGAGAGAGAGAGAGAGAGAGAGAGAGAGAGAGAGAGAGAATGGTACATTACGAAAGGAAGAGAAGTTTAGCAAATGAACAAGCATCTTTCAACATTATCTTTTACATAAAAGGACTTCTTAATGAACTAACACACAGATGTCAAGTGTAAAAACATTTAAAATCTTAGGCAAAAATTTGTGTCTATATCAAAGAAATGATTTCTTTTGGAACAAGACATAAGAAGATAGGAATGAGATTAATTAATGTGATTTCCCTGAGGTTAAAGTTCATAGGACTGCAGGAACTTCATAGGTTTTCTGTACTCGATAAGAGGTTTCTCCAACAACACAGAAAGCCGCATCAAGCCGAATTAAAAAGTAAAAAACCAAGTTTATCCTGAGCAAAACAATCCAGGGTGACTCCTCCAGCCCCCAGAAATCTGGACGGGGGAAGGGGCGGGAGAAAATGATGAGAGGGCGGGGTTTGAAGAGCGAGAAATGGTGCTTTTGCAAGAGCGAGTTGGAGCTTCCAGCTGAACAGTATTGACCAATGGTATAGTACTTGCCTGATGCTCCAAGGGTTAGGTTTAGTTCTCATCTCACACACACACACACACACACACACACACACACACACACACACACTACACATGCACACGGCCTTCATTGAAAAAGGGGGATTGGAATAAAAATGCAAGTACAACCCTTAAGAAGTTATTTCTAATGTCTATTGAGAGATCGGCGTCCTGGCCTGGTGCAGTAGTACAAGCCTTTAGTCCCTGCATTTGGGAGGCAGGGGCAGAAAGATCTCTGTTAGTCTGATGTTAGCCTAGTCTACATAGTGAAGTCCAGGCCAACCAGTGTTAGAGACTGTGTCCTGAATACCTAACTCATATATTTCCACAGGAAAATTACCCAGCATTCAACACAAAAAGTCAGAGGATATAAATGAGTTAATAGCCATGAGAAGTCAATATAAAAATGTAAAGATGTCTTCAACATCAATACTCAAAAAAAATTCTTAAGACTAAAATTAAGTAGGCTGATCTTTCCCAATACTGGACAGGATGTGAACCAAGGGGATTGGGTATTTTTTGTGAATGAGAGTGAAAATTATTGATTCTACAAATAAATTAATAAGCAATTGAACCCATCTTGAAAAGTTGAAATTTGGTGTTCTATTGTTGCCCATACCCATTCCTCTTAGCTGCTGAGTCATCTTTCTAGCTCTCATTTCATATTAAAACAAAAGAAGATATTAATCAAAGTAAAAATAAAAATTTTTATTTTTAATAAAATAAAAATTTTCAGAGAATTGAGCACACATACCAGAAACAAACAGACCAAAGAATGAAGCTTTCATGGAAGGTATCGGTAGCAGGCTAGCACTTTACAATGGTCAGTTGACTCCAGACAAGTTGAACTAAATAAAATGTACTGGATTCTGTTTCCATGAAATTATTTAAGGGAACACTGTAAAACATATATAATACAGGTGAAGAGAAGATTTACCATTCTGCCAATTTTCCTGCACCAGGTTCAGGGACATGTCTATCTTGGTGATGAAGGGCAGCAACTTCTCCCTCAACACTCCTCCATCATCAGTGTTGGAGGCATGGAGGAAATGGGAGGCCGATATTTGTGGATTCCAGCTTGGTCTTCAAGGCTGGAGCTTGACTTACTTCCTTACCTCCATATTGCTCTGCCGTTCTGTATTGTCTGCTTCTGAACTTAAGGTTTCAGCATCAGGCATAGCCTCATGCAGCATGTGAAATCAGCTCCTGAACATTGTGCCCTTCAGGTCCCCATAATAGCCCATCGATATATGCACCCCCTGGCTCTTCTGCTTCTCTGACTAAAGCCTGATTAGTACAGAGATCAATCAGGATGATGGGGCTTTCCTGTGTGTCACTAATCCAATTTTCTGTGTAGTGGTGGCCTCATATAGAGTATAGATAGCTTTGTGAGAAAGTTGACTAGAAACCAAACCCTATGTCTGCAATGTATGTCTTCATTTCTCTAGGCAACAACGTCTCCATGAATAAAATTCTGTTGATAATTCATACTTCCTAAAGTGGTGGGGTAGGTCAAATATAACACCATTTAAAACCATTATCCCCATGTCTGGGGTTGGTAAACACTAATATCCTTTCTTTCAATCTAGAATTTTTCAGTCATTAGAAAACAGCAATGTGCCTAAATTCATGTATCTAGCCTTTTGAGGAACTTGCCCCATAAATGATTAATTCAGGCCCATAAACTGGCTCTTCTATGTGTTTTAAGTCACAAAAGAAAAGGGTTACTTATTTTAAGCATATTGGAGTATATTTAAAACCTGCATCACTGTTTAATTCAGTGTTATTCTTTGATATGACTTCTGAATTAGAGCAGAAATTCAAATATTCCTTCTTCACATCATAATTAAGAAAATGAACCCTAGGAATGACCAGTAAGCAAAGAAAACAAAGAAAGAGAACAGTGGGAAACCTGGAAAAGCTCAAAATACATTTCAGGATAGTGACTTACAATGTTTCCATGTGTATTTTGCTATTCTGTTGACTATCCTTTGGGGCTGGACCATATCCACGTCTAAAGATTCTCTGCTCATCATTGAAGCCGATGATGCCCAGTAAATGTGAAACCAAAAGAAATAAAGAAGTTTTTTTCCCCACAATTAGGAGGCCGTGCTACATCCCCTTAGAGTGATATGAAAATCTGCCTCCCTTAGACTTGAAGCCATCTCTAAGGCACTATTTTAGAACAGCACAACCTTAAGAGACAAATAGTACAGAGAAGTCTCCACCCTTTGGGGGTCAGAAAATATCATTCATTAAGGAAGAAAAAAAGGAACGTTCATAGACTAATTTCAATCCTATGGAGGTGAGTGACCTTTAGAAATAGCTCAAGGATACCTACCACAGGGTATCTGATGCTGCAGTTTTTGCACAAGTTGAGGTTGGGAAACTCCTTGGACAAATGAAGTAATGGGTGAGGGCTATGTCAGCAAAGGTGATCTGACCAAATCATCACAGATTCCTGCCTCGCCGGCCTCTTTTACGCCTCTTCTCCATTTGGTGATGGCTTCTTAAGCTTTGCAGGTTCCTGAGGACTCCAGGAAATTTCATTGGAAAGCTCCCTTTTGAGGACAATTGGCATAGAAAGTCAGGATGGGGTGCTGGGTTGAAAAGACAAAAACATTTGGATTTTGTTTTAGTTGTGTCTGCCACTTCTGTCTGAGCCCTAGTTCTCTGTTGATACTTCAGAGTATGCAGAGAAGAAGAAATAAGGAGGAAGAGGAGGAGGAAGAAGAAGAGGAAGAGGAGGAGATCTATTTGGGTGCTGAAGGCTGGAAATCCAAAAGCATGAAGTTAGTGACATCTGGCTGGCTTTTGGTGAGGACCTCAGGCTACTTCTACTCAGGGCAGAAAATAGAAGGGTAGCAGACTCATTCACAACAGAGGCAACCAAATTCCTGCCAGTAATGCTGGGGATGCTGTGAATGTGTTCCTCTGATTGATTGATAAATAAAATGCTGATTGGCCAGTGGCCAGGCAGGAAGTATAGTGTAGGCAGGATAAGGAGAGAGGAGAATTCTGGAAAGTAGAAGGCTGAGTCAGGAGATGCTGCCAGCCACCGCCATGAGAAGCATGATGTCAAGTGCTGGTGAGCCACGTGGCAAGGTATAGATGTATAAAAATGGGTTAATTTAAGATAAGGACTAGATAGCAAGAAGCCTGAGTCATCAGGCCAAACAGTTTATAAATAATATAAGCATCTGTGTGTTTATTTGCATCTGAATGGCTGCGGGTCTGAGTGGGATTGGAGATAACTTCAACTACAGAACAACCCAGTAATCCATTCCTGAGAGCCTCTCCCACTAGGCTCCACTTCTCCATACCATTGCTTTGACCTTTCTTAAAAATATGCATTTTATTATTTTATGTATATGGATTTTTTGCCTGCATTTATGTCTGTGTACCATGTGCATGTCTGACCCCCATAGAGGCCAGAAGAAGGCATTGGATCTGCTGGAGCTAGAGCTACTGATGTTTTTGAGCCACTATGTGGATGCTGGGAATCAAAGCTGGGTCTTCTGGAAGAACAGCCAGTGCTCAAAACATTAAGCCATCTCTCCAGCCCCTAACACATGAACTTTTGGAAGACAGAGCCCAAGATTCTGGCTTTTCTTTTCTCAGAGTCAGTACCTCTTAGGGTTATCTCATTGATGAAATTAGGAAATGCAGAGGAGAACACTTTTAACACTCAAATGGAATGTGAGCTCTTTTTTTTTTCCTCAGCCAATAAGCATTCTTCAAAGTGTTTTCTACCACCCTTAGCTCATTATTTTCCTACAGCATGTTCACATCTCTTGAACTTTCAGTAACACTTAAGTCTTAAAATACCACCTCAAGGCATATGATTCTCAAGTTGACATCGATACCCACAATTTCTTTTTTAAAATCCACCTCAGAGCTTCTGTGTTGCCAACCTTTCAGAGGCAGCTGCTTAAAACAGCGGCCGAGAGGAGAATTGGTCTTCTCCAGCTCCAGCAATGAGCCCCTGATAGGCTGACCAAGGGGGGAGACCTAAATACAAGTAGAGGCAAATAGCCCTAAACAGACTCAGCACGTTGTATTTTTACATACATGTATATATGTAAAATAGTCATTAAAGAAGAGGTCGTACATTTGAGAGGGAGTGAGGAGACACAGGAGGAGTTGGTGGGGGGTAGAGAAGTGGAAATGATGTAAATACTGCACTCGTGTAAGCAATTCTCAAAATTTTTAAATAAGAAATGACCTTTGTGGTGGTATTATGTTCCCCAAAATATTGTGCACCCTAATAAACTTATCTGGGGTCAGAGAACAGAACAGCCACTAGATACAGAGGCTAGAAAATGGTGGCACTCACACCTTTAATCCTAGCATTCCAGAGGCAGAGGTCTGCCTGGATCTCTGTGAGTTCAAGGCCACACTGGAAACAGCCAAGCATAGTGACTCATGCCTTTAATCCCAGGAAGTAATGGCAGGAGGCAGAAAGGTATTTAAGGCATGAGGACGAGGAACTATAGCCTGGTTAAGCTTTTAGGCTTTTGAGCAGCACAGTTCAGGAGAACCATGCAGTCTGAGGAAACAGGATCAGCTGAGGAATTGGCAAGGTGAGGTGGCTGTGGCTTGTTCTGTTTCTCTGATCATTCAGCATTCACCTCAATACCTGGCTCCAGGTTTGCTTTTATTAATAAGAACTTTTAAGATTCATGCTACAGACCTTGTCATCTCACTAACTCCCTACCTCTTTTTCAGAAGTTCCACTTATTTGAATCATTGGGCTTATCATATAGGCTAAAATGTTCTGGCTGACCATTTTCTTTCGCCTAAGTTCATTTTCGCATACCTATGTACACGTTTGGTCAACATTTCCACTCAGGGCTGTCTCTTCCATTAATCCTGCTGAACAGTTTTATGTAAACACTCAGTACCTCCTTGCAGAGTCGCCGCAGAGATTACTGATTGATCTGCAGAATAGCCTCCACTCTGTGCATTTCAAACAAACATTCCCTGCAACAAACAGAACTGTTCATGATGTCCTTTGTTCAGAGACACTTAACTCTACTCTCCAGCCTAGAGGATAAAGTCTGCGATTTTCTTTCAGCATTGTTCATATAATCTTGTCAGCTTGTTTCTTCATCTCCCATAGGTACTTGGATTTGTATGCTAAAGACAATAAATAATAACCTCTACATATTGCTAATTTCTGCTAATGCTGGCTATTTCTGGTTCTGTACTCAAAAACTGTAAAGAACAGCAAGCAAGTTTTCCCATATGTTATATCCAGTTGATCTTAAGTTTAAATCCACTGATTTCTCTCACATAACTAAGATGTTTTCTTTGCTATTTTTCCTCCTAGGGCTGGGGGTGTAGCTAAGTTGGCAGTATGCCTTAGTAGCATGCATGAAGCCCTTGATTTGATTCCCACCACCCATGGTACAAGCCTGAAATCCCAGCACTAAGGAGGAGACACGATGATCAGAAGTTCAAATTCATCCTCAAGTACAATAGTGAGTTTGAGGCTGCCTAGGATGATGATGCACCGTGTAAATTGTCAACTTGAGATTTGGATTCTCTTAAGAAATAGGCAAGGCTCTGGATGTGCCCGTGGTGGATTATTTTGATTAGATTAATTGAAGTGGGAAAACTCATCCACTGTGGGTGGCACCATTCCTTGAGCTGGGATCCTAGATAGGCAAAAAGCAGAAAGTGAACTGAGTACAAACATCCATCTCTCTCTGCTTCCTGATTGTGGATGTGAAGGAAGGGGCTTCCATTCCTGATTCCCTTGACTTCCCTACCATGATGAACTACATCTTTGAACAGTGAACTGAAATTAAAAAAACAAACAAACAAAACAAAACAAAACAAAAACACAAAAACTTTTTTCTCTTCAGTTGCTTTTGTCAGGGTGTGGTAGCACAAGAAGAAAGAGAAACTGAGATGTCCAGGATATAAGAAACTCTGTTTCCAAAAATGTTATTCTTCTGCTCAACAATCTAAGCAATTTGTCTCTGCTAGCTGTTACCAAGTGAAAATGTCCCTATGAATTTCATGAGGAAATATTTGTCCTGTGTTTGGAATAGAATATGCTTTAAATCTAATCCTGGAGCTCAGGCGTACACTTGAATATGTATCTGGGAATGCAGAAAAAAAAAAAAAAAAAAACGAATGTGTTCTTGCAAGGAAATGGGGCATACATCAGCATTCTATCACTTCAGTCTGTTTCCATACATATAAAATATCTTAGTCATAATTATTGGCCTGATACATTTTAGAATTTAAAGTGGAAAAGCAACTCCCTTCTAAACTCTTCTGTACCAAAAAGTGTTATCATTAAACTATAGCAATAAAGATCCAAACGCAATACATTTACATATTTTAATAATATCACCACCATCATATTTACAAGATCTCATCAGGTATATTTAGGATGCAAATGGAACACATACTTCTCCACTGAAGAATCAACTAATATACATCAGCATATAAAATAATGCTATTTTGAGGTTTTCTTCATGCTGATTTCCTAGTTGCAAGAAGCACTAATCAAGGCCAGGCTCACAGGTCACAGATGTGGGCTTGGTTAGGGGACTAGCAATGCACTTTGACTACCTGGTGACCAGCACCAACAGGTAGCTGTTAGCCAGTCCTGGGATCTATTGCAATATGAGAACAGACTAGTTACCAGACCCTGTCCAGGAAGAAATGGAAAGTGGATCTGCTTGGTAGCAGCTCTGTCTAAAGAGAACACTTGGATTTGTTGCTTATACCTGCCATTAGCCAAACCCAGAGGGCAAAAGATACAGGAGGAAAGAGGTGAAGCTGATGATGCTCAGCCTCTGAGGTGGGGTAGTGAAGGGTAGTTATGAATGGTGGTGGGATTTTTAAAAAAAGACAAATGATATTGGGGAGGTACCTATTTGTCATAACAAGTATTAGTAAGTCTTAACCATTTGGTCTTAAAAATACAACTGATATTGCAATGGACTGACTTACAGCAGGAACAGTAGATTGGCTGCTTTAAAGAGCTAGGAATACATTAATTCTTATGGGATAGATGTTTTGCCAAGTCTTAGGCTATTACTACAAGTGCTATCCCATGATATATTCATTCATTGTGTTCTGTGTGTCCACTTATACTAGGTTCTTCCAGACCTTAAATCCATCAGAGAAAATAAACGCCCCCAGGAGACTTGTATTTCACAGAAAGCCGTAGAGTGGTTAAGTAATTTGTACAAGGTCATATCTTCAGGAAAGTAGTGGGAGCTGAACATGAAAAAAAAAATCCCATCAGCTGTGTTTAGTCTGTGTTCCTGACTATCGTTCTCTAGTGAACTGGGAAATTTTGTATATCCTCAATTATTTAGATTTTGGAGTAAGACAGAAATGAGATGTTGGAAGAAGTCTTCCCTGCAGCACTGTGAATGTTCATTATTTCTCTGACTGCAAGGGTAATAATACACTCATACCCACTCTGTAAACCAGGGCGGCTGCCACTGTGAATATGAAGGATAATGTGGACAAGACTTTAACACCAAGAATCAAACAACTGCTTAAAGCTACTTTTAAACTACAGTTATAGAATCAAATGGGATCCTGCATTATTTAGACCGCACTAGCCCATGTATTACAGCAGAGGTATTCAGACGACATAGACGTTAAAAGATACGCCGGTCCCACCCTAAATCCAGTAATAGTAGAATTGGGTCGAGTATGTGTGGTAGAGATATGGCCACTGGTGTGTCAGCTTGTAACGGCTTCAAAGCAGTGCTGGTGAACTGGCTGGTCATAATGACAGCAGATGTAAGCTGGCAGACACTGTCACAGCAGCTTCAAAGTGCCTGCCTGTGGGGCTACTGCACTCTGCTCTTTAAAAAATACCTTATTTATTAACTTATTTTTTTGAGATGATAATAAAATTAAAGCATTACCCCCTTCCCTTTCCTCCCTCCAATCCCTATATATATCCCTTCTTTGCTCTCCTTCAAACTCATAGCCTCTTTTCTTCATAAATTGTTGTTACATGCATATATGTATATGTATATGTGTATGTATGTGTATGTGTATATGATGTATATGTATGTGTATGTGTATGTGTATATGTATGTGTATATGTATGTGTATATGATGTATATGTATGTGTATATGTATGTGTATATGATGTATATGTATGTGTATATGTATGTGTATGTGTATATGTATGTGTATGTGTATATGTATGTGTATATGTATGTGCATATGTATGTGTATGTGTATATGATGTATATGTATATGTATGTGTATATGCATATATAGTCCTAAATATGTAAATACAACCTGTGCAACCTATGTAATGCTGTTACTTGTATGTATGCTTTCAGAGTTGACCATTTGCTATCAGTTATCCAGTTGGTGTGCTCTTCCCTGGGGAAGACTATTTCTCCTGCTCTCGGCATCCCTTAGCTGCCTGTAGTTATTTGTGTAGGGTTATTTCATTATTTTACATGTGTGGGTGTTTCCTGCATGTATTTCTGTGCACCCTTTGCATGTCTGAAGCCCAGAGAGATCAGAAAAGGGTGTTTGATCCCCTGGAACTGGAGTTGCAGACAGTTGTGAGCCACCATGTGGGTGCTGGAACTAGAACACAAGACCTATGGAAAAGCAGCCAATGCTCTCAACCGCTAGCTAAACCACTTCTCCAGCCCCCGTGTTTCTTTCTTTTTATTCCCTCCATCCTTTCTTTCTCCTTTCCTCCATCTCTTCCTTTTCTTTGACTCAGATAATGTTTCTTTACTCAGTTTCATTGTTCACACTACGTAGCACTTCATCAGGTCAAAACTCCAATAGGATATATGTTCAGAGTCCTGCTTTTGACCGGTCAGGTCAGGAACACTGTTTAACAAAAGCTTTTCTTTAAGACTGAAAAGGGGAGTTTTAAGCCTTATTCCAACTTTTCTTTGCACTTCAGTTTGCACAGAAAATGGGAACAGCAAGGGGAGAGGCTTCCTTCAAAGCCTGGGAACAGCAGTTCAGCCACGCTCACCTCACCTCTGCCAACGGCTGTGTTTACTTCACCTCTGCAAAGGGACAAAGAGGAAAGCTCTACTTATCATGATTCACCTGTCCCCGGTCACCAAATATACATCTTCTGTTTCAAACTTGGACCTTCTAAGAGCTGAGAACACAGCTAAAATAATGAAAGTGAGGTGGAAAATATGACCTGGAAAACTGGGATATCCCTTGGCCTTAGATGATGCAAAGTCAAAGAAGCCTTCTGAGTTGAGTTCAACAGCACATCTCTGAAGGTCTAAAAGACCTCTGTCCTTCCATTTCTGGATTCAAAGTGATCTTAACTGATATTTCCCTCATGTCTCTTATTTCTTTAAACAAGTTGCTGGATCTCTTGCTAATGATATGTTTATGGCAAGGTGTTTTGAAAAAACAATACCTTCTTTTGAACTGACAAAATAACCAGCGACTTCTACCTGCTTGTGACATAGCTTCCCTATGCAACACTCTTAATTTCTGAAATCAAGTTACTGATGGATTAATCAGTCATCATAAATACACCAGGAACTTAGACTGGGTGTGAGTCTATGTGGTACTGATGGTGAGTTAAAACAAAAGGAAAACCAACAACAATCCATTTTCCTTCCTAATCGTCAGTAACATCTTTCTAAAAAATTGATTTTTTTGATTCAGAATTGTTCTATGGTGAGGCTGATGAAATGCTATGATAATTCAAATGGAAGACTATCATTATATGAAAGAAAGCATGTCCTGGAACAAAGTAGCTGCTCACTGCTCACACACAACAGGTATATCAGAGGCACAGCACACCCCCTAAGCCTGGTGGAGTATAAAAAACACATGGTCATTCAGGGTTCATATCAACTGACAAGTCTACCCTGGTGCCTGGTTTCTTTCCAACCACAGTATTCCTACTTAGCTATTACCTCCAAATTGGGATCTCATAGAGAAATGATGAGCCAGGCCAGGTAGAGGCCCTTCTGATTTCTCTCTTGTCTGATTCATGGATTTCCTCCTGAGATTAGCAGAGCAATTTCCCTTTAAATATTGTCAGCTCTGAGTAACTTACATAGGAAGTTCTGTTGGTTTCATCCAGATCTAGAGAATGCCAAAGCATCAGTTACATACACTTATAAAGATCTTGTAAATAATGTCAATGATCTGGAGGATATACTATTATATATGGTATATATTTTATTGCATTATATGTTCTCACAGTTCATGTTGTACATGTGTATGTACAATATATTAATTATATATGTACATATATTGCATGTGTATGTCTATATTAATTATATATATTGTATATGTGTGTATACCTCATACACATATACACTCACTGCATGAAGAAGCATGGTCACAGTGGAAAAGAAACACTTAAGAATCAAAAGGATCTATCCAGGTTCAGATTTCACTGTGACATCCACTAAGAAGTCATTTCTCCACTTGGCCTCTCAGCTTTCACACTTGGAAACTGTGATCCCAATGCCAGCCAGAAAGTTTACGCCCCGAGATAAATTATTATACATAATAATGCCTCTTAACTAACCTTGCAATGCTGATTGGGTGACCTTTCTCCTGCTGGGCTGTGTCCCTAACATAGAAACTGTTCTCAGTGCCACACTGCAGCATTTCTTGTCTCAAATGATGACAGGCATTGTGGTGATGAAAATGTGTTTATCCACAGAATAACACAATTTGCATTATTTCAGAGAATATTATGATTCTTCAATGAGCAAAGTACTGTTTTATACCCCCAAAACTCAATCTCTACTTTCTTGAGTACATTTAATGAGATTGTTTCTGAAATGTGCACAATTTAAAGGTTACTTCAAAGTAGCTTTTAAATACTCATGTCAGATTCGGGCAAATTAACTTAAATTCATTTTTTCCTTGACAATTAAGCCATTGAGTCATACACCCCTGAGAAACAAATCTCAACCCCCTACACTCATATTTTTAGCAATTCTTACATAATGAAGTCATAGCCATTATCTTTTCTTTTTGCTTGTGTGAAAATAACTAAACTTGAGCGCCTGACCAAGATATAGTTTGCATTGGAAATCACAGTTCCATGGATTTCTCATGTCAGTCCACATGCTCTGCTTTGTCTGCACGTGCTCAAATAGGGGCTTGGCATCTGAAGCTCAGCGTGCCAGGGCTGGCAGCAGAGGACATGTGGAGCGTTTGAGCAATGCTCACCACAACAGCAGCAAGCTGCAGGCGAATTATAATTATGCAAAGTGTGTTTCGCCCTACATCCTTCTCTTAAAACCCTGACGGTCTGCTGCTTTAAATGCAGTTGTCTTAAGACTCGTCTGTTACGTACTATTGACTGAAACACCTGAAGCAGGGCCTCCGATGCCCAACAACCGGTGTTGCTGGGTAGAATGATTTTGTGAGAAATGCAGCTTGTGCATCAGTCGGCACTGTCCCCGGGGCAAAAGATCCGAGACAAGCAACTCTAAGAAAGAGAGGTTTATTTTGACTTCTGATTTCTGAGGTTTCAATTCGTGATGGCTTGGTCCTTGGATACTGCAGTGTATCTTTACCGTAGCGTTTGTCAGGGGATGCCTGTTCACCTGGTGGCAGCTGTGTAGCAAAGAAACAGGAAGGTTCTGGTTCCCGGTAGCCACAAGGGTCTCTCTTTCTTCCCCCAGGGCTCCATATTTTAAACATCTCACCACCTTCCAAAACTGTCATAAGAGCATGACCAGGGCTTTTACACATGGGCCTCTGAGAGACACTTTCAAATCCCAGCATCATTGAACTGCAAATCTGAGAGCATCCGCCTCTTCTCCTTAAGCAGCCATGGCAAAGCTTATTCAAGGTGGCTTAGTCATCCTGGAGGACAGGGGTTGTCCTGGCTTTGCATTCTTTTCTTATTCTGTTTCCATATAGAAGGAAATAAAGAAAACAGCAAAATCACCCCTTTTCTGCTGAAAATAATACTGAAATACTGGGGCAAGGCTTGGTTGCAAAATGAGTCAGAAAATCATGCTAACTGCAAGCGGGCATGAGCAAACTAAAGTGGGTTCCACAATAAAGAAACGTTTACAACTCAGTGGTAGAGTTAATACATTTAATTTGAAAGAAAAAAAATTACTGCTTTAATCCAAGTTAAAATTTAAATTTCGTACATACATACATACAATGTATCTTGGTCATATCCACATCCTACTCACTCTATTTAGCATCTCGTACCCTTCATCATGTATTCCATCTCCCTGTCAACTTCATATCTCTTCGTTTATAGCCCACTGAGTCTAGCTAGCGCTGCCCACATGTGCACATGTGGGGGATGGAGTTGGGGAACAGGGGAGTCATCCAGTGGGGCATGGGCAACCTATCAATGCCTGTGTCCCCTCAAAGAAACTCTCCTTCCCTCAGCAGCCATCAGCTGTCATGAGCTCCTCAGCTGGGAGTAGGTATCTAGAGCCCCTCTCCTTTCTAACGCTGGAATTTGTAACTCTTATGGTCTTATGAGGTCCTGTGCAGGTAACTACAGCTGTTGAGTTCATGCATGTCATGGCCATGTCCTATCCAGCGGCCAACCTTTTGCAGCACTCTTCCCTATCATCTAGTTCTTACAATCTTTCCAACCCATCTTTCATGATCGTCCCTGAGCCTTGGGCTTCGGGAGTTGATGGAGATGTAGCCTGGCATACACGTGGAAGCCAAGGAACTAATTAGTAATGGGCCTCTGCATTGGGAGGTACATTTATGGGGGAGGGATAGAAGTTTGCAAGTGAGATGAAAGTGAAGAGGGGGAATATTGGGGTAAGGAAGTTTCAAGGACGGTAGTGGAGTCATGGAGATGGGAACTGGCGAAGGATTAACCAAAACGAAGTGTGGGTACTAAAGCTACTTGAGAACCTGTGTCCTTGCAACCCAGATAAAAGAAATATAATAAACTGGACAGTGGTGGCGCACACTTTTAATCCCAGCGCTCGGAGAAGCAGAGGCAGGTGGACCTCTTGTAAGTTCGAGGCCAGCCCGTCTACAGAGCAAGTTCCAGGACAACCAAGGCTACACAAAGAAACTCTGTCTTGAAAAACAAAACAAAAATAACAAAAAAGAAATATAATAAAAAGAGATAGTAGAACATATGTGATATAATGGGTGGTTTAAGGGGAAATGGAGGAAGGGGTGTGGAATAAAGTGTAAAGGATAGGTGAACCAAAACTAAGGATGTATGAAGAAGCTTCATAAGACCCACTAGTTTGTAAACTAATTAAAACACGTTTTCTTTAAAAATGAATGTAAAAAAGTATCTCATGGGATTCAAACAAACGCGCTGCCGGAAGCGACCTCAACCAGCTCCTTCCGCCAGCTACTTTGACCACCAACCGAGAGAGGCGTAGAGGAGCCAGAAAGGCGGGACCGGAAGTGAGGTCACCGCTCCACGGGGTGAAAGGTTAGCGGAAGTGCCCTTCTTTCCTTTCTGCTGTGTACCGGCTCCTTGCTGTCGAAATGGGCAAGTTCATGAAACCCGGGAAAGTGGTGCTGGTCCTGGCTGGACGCTACTCCGGACGCAAAGCCGTCATCGTGAAGAACATTGATGATGGCACCTCAGACCACCCTTACAGCCATGCCCTGGTGGCTGGAATTGACCGCTATCCCCGAAAAGTGACAGCTGCCATGGGCAAGAAGAAAATCACCAAGAGGTCAAAGATCAAGTCCTTTGTGAAAGTTTATAACTACAATCACCTCATGCCCACAAGGTACTCTGTGGACATCCGCTTGGACAAAACAGTTGTCAACAAGGATGTCTTTAGAGACCCAGCCCTGAAACGCAAGGCCAGGCGGGAGGCCAAGGTCAAGTTTGAGGAAAGATACAAGACAGGGAAGAACAAATGGTTTTTCCAGAAGCTTCGCTTTTAGGTATATTTTTGTTCCCATCATTAAAAAAAAAAAAAAAAAAAAAAAAGTATCTCATGTATATGAGCAATAATGCTCTGGGACATGGACAATTAAAAGATAATTAATTAGCTCCAGGCGTAGGTTATTTTCCTATGAGTTATTCATTAGGGAGGCCCTGAAAGCACCCAAAAGAATACAAGTCATAGCCATTGTTCTTGGTTGCCCATCTAACTAGATGGTAAAACCCTACTGCTGAAGATATAGCACACTTCATCTACAGGACGAGAGAAATCAGTCTGAGAGGAAACTCTGCCTCCTGGCTCTCTTCCACAGTGCTATGTTGACTGTTGGGACAGAAAAGGCAATAAATGATCCTACCCAGCACTGGGACCTGCATACTATAGTAACAACTACCCAGGCAAGGTGGCCACGGGTGCAACAGTGGCAGGACTGTTTATGGGTAACCAACCACTCCTCTCATTTCATGTAAGGCTTGATTCACAGGACAGAATTCATGCCTGGCATCGTAAACATGATCAAAACCCATGGCTATGGAAACCATAGGACCTAGGGAAGAGATTGTCATGTTGTCAAACTCCCTTCTAAATATTTGCATTCATAGCCATAAATTTTAGGTGCTTTCAACCTTGGTCAGAAAAGTGTCCTTTCTTATTTGATATTTTAAATTTTTCCGTATTATAATACAATTGCACTATTTCTCTCTTTCCTTTCCTCCCTCCAAAGCCTCCCATGTACCACCCTTCGCTCTCTTGCAATAAAAATCTAATAATTGTTGTGCATATATATATATATATGTGTGTGTGTGTGTATGCATATATACATACACACATACACACACACATATATGTATATATATGTATATATACAGGTTTTTAGAACTGACACTCTCAGCATTTTTAAATTGCCTCTAGTTCTTTGTCTAGGGTTGAGACTTCCTGATCTTCCCTCTTCTGTGTGTTAGCATTTCTGTTGATGTTGTCATGTTCAGGTCTTGTTTAAGCAGCCATGTTCTTGAGACCTCATGGATGTGGTTTCTGACATTTCTAGAAGAGATAATCTCATAGCACACTCCGGATCCTCTGGTTCTTACAGTCTTTCCTAGCTCTCTTCTGCAATGATCCCTGACCCTTAGGTGTGGAAGTTGTGTGGTAGATGTATCAGTTGGGACTGGGCTCCACAACCCTGCATCTTGATTGGTTTGGGTTTTCTGTAACATTCTCTGTCTGTTGCAAAGAGAAGTTTCCTTGATGAAGAGTGAGGACTACACTTATCTTTTGGCATAAAGATAAATATTTAGAATGGATTTCAGGGATTTTGCTAGTTTGGTAAAGTGAAGGTTGTAGTTTCTCCTCTACGATTCATAACATCACTAGCCATGGTTATCTGTCTAGGTTTACAGTATTAGGCATGTTTTTTCTCTTTTTGTTCAGGCTTTAAGCCCAATTAGAGAGATATTGCATTAAAGTATGCATGCCCCTACCATGTCCTTTGGGTTATTTTGCCCTGCTGGTTGTTGTGGTTCATAGGTGCCATAGTTGGGTAGGACTGTTGTTTCCCTCCATTGGATGCTTTCATAGCAACCTCTGGTACCATGAGAGCTAGTCCTCAAGGAGAATGCTTTCAGGTCAAATCCAGTTCCAGTCCTCTGGGCTCTGTCTGAAGTGTTTGGTGCTTTCAGTAAGAAATACTTCCCTTCAATCTCTCAGGGGGCAACCAAGGGCAATAGAAAAATGCTGGTGGGAATACCATTCTAGATCTCAATGTATATTATAGAGCCATAGTAATAAAAACAATGTGGTGCTGGCCCCCAAAGAGACATGTAGACCAAGAGGATAAAATCAAAAACCCAAACACAAGTACACATAACTTCAGACATTTAATATTTTACAAAGATATCAAAAGCATACGCTGGAGAAAAGAAAGCATCTTTAACAAATGGTTCTGGCAAAACTAGATGTCCACATGCAGAAGAAAGAATTTAGACCTGTGTCTACCACTGTGTACAAAAACCAAGTCCAAGTAGATCAGAGGAGCTTCTTATGCTGTGGGCAGTGGTTAATACAGAGACTCATAGCTGTTCCAAGATTGGTCTTAAGATTGAAAAAAAAGAACTAGAATTCCACTCTCAATTATTCTTCACTGGTGAAAATTTTGCCCCCATACCCTTTAGTATGTATAGAAATCTCTGGAGATGGTTTTATTTGTCACAACGGATGAACGTGAAACTGACATCTGATGAGTAGAGACTAGGTACTCTACTACATGTCTCAGAGTACGGAGGGCAGCCTGTCACATCCAAAGCTTATCCTATCCAGATTCCACCATTTGCATAGCAGAGAACATCTGGCCCGAAGAGACACGTTCCCATTCTTCCCACTAGGCCAAGATTTTCCATAGCACACTTTGAACATCACAGCTGAAAAGCAGCAGTAGCTCTGGAAAATCCAGAATCCCCAGTTACTCATCCTCCATCCTGTTGCTCATCTTTTCACAATATTTTCTTAAAGAAATTCTTTACTTAATAGTAGAATAAAAAGGGGGAATGTGCACAATCACCAATAAGTGAATGCCTCAGATGGCTTCCACACACCAGATGCATGTGTATAGCTAGCATTAAGACTGGGATAAGAAATGTGTGTACCACATCAGAGACTTTCTTTCATGGCACTTTCCAGGCACCTGGTTCCTCTTGGGAGGAACAGTATTCACTGTCCTGACTTTTCAGAACATGGAGGGCTTCTGGCAGTCTTTGCACTTGACCCTAACAAAATGGGCAACACAAATGTCATGGCTGTCAGGTCATTTCTTGGGATGGTCACTCACTCATTTTCAGTGGTGTATTTACATCCTGTTGTGTATCTATGTCACGAGGCATTTCTCTATATACAGTTTTCTTATGCTTCTTATGGAGGGTGGCCACTAGTAACAAGAAGTTGTAAATGTGTGGGCACGTGTCTGCTGGTGAACACACTAATGCCTTGTGGGTTCTTTTGTGGACTGTAATTTCAGGGTCTTAGGATGTAAGTTCATCTATTTGTCCAGACAGATGGTTTTCTAATGTGTGTTATGACTGCGCTTTCCTGTTACAGTGTATGAGCATTTTAGTTGTTCTGTGTTGTGTTCAGCTTTAGAAGAGTCCTCTCTCCTCTTCCTCCCTTTGTCTTTCTCTCTGCTTTTCATTTTAGTATTCATTGCTCCTGAATCTTATCAAGTATACATTTGTCATCTATTCAAATAATCATCGAAATATACCTCATTGTTGTATACGCAGTAAATCATACTAGCATTTGGTTCACTTGGTCACTGTGTGCTCCCTAATGTGTGTATTATTGAATTTGATTTGCTAATGTTTTTATCGGGGATTTTTATTTCTGTTGACATCATGGAGCAGGTTGAAGAGGTGCTTTCTGTTCTGTTCTCAAGAAACCTTTGTGATGCAGATTTTCCTTTTTAGCTAAATGTTAACAAGAATCCACAGATAAAGCCACTGAGCTTGGTATTCTCCTTCTGATAAAATATGTACATGTGTGTTAAATATTAAACACATATGTGTGTATAACATATTTGTTATAAGAATATTCTAATAGTTTTTCACATTTGAAATATATTTATTGCGGAATATACCTACCTCTCTAAGTCTTCAAATGTTAAAATCGTTAAAATCGTTTACAGCATCCATTTCTTAGTATTTTAGTGTCTGTAGGATGTTCATATAATTTCTGGTGTTTTCCTTCCTTTTTAAATAGACTTCTTCATTAACAAACATTAGCACTTTGAATATCCTAATTTGCATTAATGACCAACCCTGGATGTGCTTCATATCATCTTCTATTCTAGTTTAATAACAGACTCAGGGTCTAGGGTTATATCTCATTGGTAGAGCATTTAGTTAGTACAGGCAAGGCCCTACTGCCTCCTGTAATGAATAGACATTTAGACACAGTGGCTCAGACTTACAATCATGATGTCTAGGGAACTGAGTTCAGGCTAGTCTGTGCAACATAGTAAGTTCCAGGCTAGCC
The DNA here is from genome assembly GCA_902168425.1 of Peromyscus attwateri. Classification (NCBI taxonomy): domain Eukaryota; kingdom Metazoa; phylum Chordata; class Mammalia; order Rodentia; family Cricetidae; genus Peromyscus; species Peromyscus attwateri. The sequence goes on along the minus strand of CABHPP010144335.1, from coordinate 43 downwards.
TGAGTTATACAGTGAGACAAAACTTTAAAACACTTGCCTTACA
>CABHPP010144334.1:19633-40865 GCA_902168425.1 Peromyscus attwateri | reverse complement strand
CCTTGCAATTACTTAAAGTCTTTCAATTGATTTCCTTTTTCTTCAATAGACAATCTCATGGTTTGAATAGTACATGTTTGAAACCTAGAGTCCAAATCCAGGGTAAAGACAGCTGGAAAACTAGAAGGACTGAAGGAGTCTGCTCTTAATCAATTACACTTGATCAATAAAAAAATTATTTTTTATTTTATTTTTTATGTTTTGGTTTTTTTGTTGATATTGTTGTTTTCTACTTCACAAAGTTAGAGTCAACTGGGAAGATGGAACCTCAATTAAGAAAATGCTTCCAGCAGATCACTATGGCTGTAATCTCTGGATCAGGGAATTAATGCCACAACAATAGACACTCATGATGCTTGTGATCAAAGCTCTCTCCACCATGCTTGCCAACAGGCACCAAAAAAATGAGTAGGAAGATGGGCTTCCCTGTTTATTCATGTTCCAAGGTTTTTTTTTTCAGAGAGAATGATTTGTGGATCTTATTAACTGAAAGAGTCAGAAAGGAAGGCTCAGTAGAAGGTCAGAATTGGTATATGCATACAAGGTATATATATATATGACATGAACTAAAGAAGTCAGCTACATTTTCCATTCTTCTCCATCATTACTTTCCTTCTCTTCAGCCCTCTGATGACTTGTAATTTTCCAAGTGAGTTAAATACCAGAGTTACTCTACTTCTGCTTACATTATCCCTGAAAAACCTAATTCTTAATGTCTGGTCTATAGAGCTTGCATTCTTTCTTAATGACCCACTTTGAGTAACACTTTCTCTTGAATCACCAGCCAGAAGTAATCACTTCTCTCTTCCTATCTTCTTTAATCATTTATTGTGTGTTGCTGACAGAAATCCAATTCATCTTCTATTTTAGTGTTGGCAACCCTTACCCTGAAAATATACTTAGGTACTCCCAGTGAAAACATTTTCATTTTCCTTCCATATCTTTTCTGTCTGACTGAGACTCTGACATATACAAGTGCGTGCTGACAAAAGTGAATCAGTTAAGCAGAACTAAAATTCCCTTGTAACAGAGTTGCTCATAAAGTGAGGTAGACCCATATGTATTCATTTCCAAACAGGTTATGAATGCTCAACCCATTACAGAGAATGAAGTAACTACAGCAAAGAAGAGAATGTTGGCATCTTATAAGAGGATAATGTAAAACATAAAATCTCCCCCTCATTCTCTTTTTTCAGAGGAGGCTAGAATATGGAAATCCATCAAGCTTTAGTGCCTAGGCTGCTATTTATATATCTCCCTCTTGTGGTAATTAGAGAGACTTCATTTTCTTCAACAGTCAGAATTTAATGGAAAGAAGATGTATTTCATTTTTTAATAAAACCTCCAACATTCATATGATTTGAAGTATATATTACAGCAAGTTTTGGCCATGTCTCTTTAAGACTTTAGTCATGAACATAGATAAAAGGAATATATATTTAAAATTCTGATGGGTTCTTTCCCCTCAGTGACTTCTGTTACTTGATTTTTTTTTCTTTATCAGTAAAAACAGATATTTTAATAAAGATGCAGGGCAGATGTCAAATATTTTAGGACATGAAGATTCTTTCATAGAATATTTTTTCTTTCAGAATATAACATGCTTTAATTATTCCCTTTGAAAACTGTACCATCTAGACTGACTAGTATATTGGATTTGCCTTTATTGATGGCCTTTGAAATTGATCACAGGATAATGTTTTGGCTTCTCCTTGGGGAAGGCTATTTCTTGTGCTCTCGGTATGCCCTCCGCAGTTATGAATTACTGCACAATAACCTCTGCCAATCTAGAATCTCCTTGCTCTGTCTGAATGTATTTACTTTATTTAAGGTTTCCACTTACAAATATTTATTGTCCGCCATGATGAAGAGACCTTTCAGTACAGACATGAAATAAACCAAGAGATTTTCCTCAAATGGCTTATAATCTAATGTAGGTGATAAGCTATGTGCCTAATAACTACAATATTGAGAAATACTGTAAAGAAATAGACAAAGACAAAATTCCATGGTTCTTTCTCTGTTAGTTTACTTTTATGTCTATCGTGTTTTCCCAGCATGTGTGTGCTTTTGTCCTTTGTCCTATGAAGTTCCTCACCTCCTGGTTGGAAGCCACCACGTGGCTTTTGGGAATTGAACCCTGGTCTTCTAGAAGAACAGCTAGTACTCTTAACTGCTAAGCCATCTCTCCAGCCCAAAATTTAGTGGATCTTATTATGAATAGAAGATCATATACAAGTTATTTTTTACATTTTAGTCTCTTATTTTATGTTTTAAAGTATAAAATATAGAATGTTTTTTGAAATGAAACAGTTTAAAGGATTAATTAACTACATGAAATACAGGTGAATATATTTTTCACATTTATCTAAATTAGTCCTATGTAGTATTTTCCCTGAGATTATAATTGTATTATTTCCCTTTTTCACTGTTCTTCCTCTGAACTGTCCTATATATAAAAGCCTTGCTCTCTCTCCCAAATTCATGATCTTTTAAAAAATTGTTCTCAGCATTTTTTAGACATCTGTCTTGGGTTTGGGCATCCTGAGCTTTCACGACAACAGCATGACCATTGATGTCATTGTTCTCCTTCATGGTTAGGTGAGAGTGTTGGCGATACATCACAGGAGTGGCTCCTTTGACATTTCTAGCAGACACAATCTTATAGCCAATTTCCTCTGACTCTAACAATCCTTCTGACTACTCTTACACAGTGGTCCCTGAGCATTGGGTGCAGGACTTGTGCCTTAGCTGTATCAGTTAAGACTGAACTCAACAACCCTGCATTTTGAGTTTTACTATTCTCCAAAGGTTTCTGTCTGTTCCAAAAAGAAGTTTCCTTGGTGTAGCCTGATAACTATACTTATCTGTGGGTGTAAATATAAATATTTAGAATGTAGTAAAAGATTGTACTGGCTTACTAAAATGGTGGTTATAAGCTCTCTTCCAAGATTCATGACTTCACTAACCACAGGTTTTGTCTAGGTTTCCACTGCTAGGTATGGACTACCTCTTATTGAGTCAACCTTAAGTTCAAGTGAAAAGCTTTGGTTACAACCTAGGTATGTATGTGTACCAGTACTTCACCCTTAGGGTTACCATGCCACTCTGGTTGTTGTGGTACACAGGCATCATAGTTGGGTTTAGCCTATTTGTTGCATGACTAGTTACGGCACCATGAAAGCTAGCCCCCTGGGAGGAACATTTCAGGTCAGATCTGACTCAGGTCCAATGTACAAAGTGCAATGTATCTCAGGAATAAGGACTTACTTTCCATCTCTGAGAGGCAGGAAAACCAAAAATAATGGTCTATAATGTCTGCGAGTCTCGTGGACAACCCTGACCAATGACTTAAAAGAGAACTCTAATGCCTAGTGCTGAGGGTTTTTGTGAGATCCTCTATGGTTCTTGTGGGGAGTCTTTGTCAGCCCAATGAGAAAATTCATTTAAACAATATATGTATATGTACACACAGACTTATGTGTATTATAAGTACTCTTAGTAGACAATCAGTAGTTTGATTCCTATAACATTTTGAAACATCCTTATTATTATTTTATCCTTTTTATTTCTTATGTATTTATTTCCCTCCCATAAATATAATTAAAGCCCCCCATTTCTTTACTCCACTCTCCAGATCACTTGTGTACTCTATTTTCCCTTCTCTCGGGGGTTCTGGAAGAAGCCTAGAGGTTGGTTGTGGCACAGATAGGTGTGGCCAGCCCAGACTGGACACTGGATATTGGACCTGAACTAGATCTACGGCCTTGGGAATGAGTCATAGATGGGAAGATTGGGAAGACTTACCCATCGAACCACTGGAGAAGGATATGCTTTGTAAGATATATTTTTTCTACTTTTTTATGTTTTCAGATCATCTTTATTCACAAGAGGAAAATGACAGAACCAAACCTGATAGCCATCAACAGGCATGCATCCTTCAATATGGATGATTTATGTAGACATTAAAATAAATTAAATCAGTAACACAGAGAATACATAGTATATAATTCCAACCATGTGTGGTACTCATCAGGGTCAAGTTCACAGATGCAAACAATGTCCATACAGCTTACCAGGCACTGAATCTAGGGAGGAATCATTCAGTATGTACACAGCTCTAGTTTGGGATGCTGAAAATATTCTGGAGACAGTGGACACTGCAGCACAACACTGTAAATGCATTTGATGACATCAAATTGTCCACTCTCAAGTGTTCATGTAATAAATCTATGTCCAGGACATTTTAAATTAAGATATTAAAAAGCAATAAAACACAGTTGTGAAGAAATTAAATGGTAAAACATGTGGGTAGCTAATAATGACTAAAATATGTACACATTAGTGCCCATGTGATGATTTTAAACTAAATTCCTATAATACAGACTTGAAGTATCCATTCATGAGGCTAAGCTATCACACGTGTTTATATTTTTGTTTGTGAGCTTAGCCTTGAATAGCTGAGACATCTCTTCACCTCAACCCAGGTTTATATAATTTTCCCAACTATTGGAAATTCCTGAAACTGTGTGCTAAATTAGTACATATTTTAATCTCAAGGTTTGAAACTCATAGTGAATTTAGTGATAAAGGAGTTAATTAGAAATCTTATATCATTTATGGGAAGGAGAGATGACCATAAAAGGCTTAGATAAATGATATTTGAGCCAGAGTATCTAAATCACAACTGATGACAGTCCTCATTTTGCCTTTATATTTCAAAAAGGAGGGTTAAAATTAGCATTAACACATGATTTTGGATTGACAGGTGGTGGTAGAAGACTTTATATGTGGATAAATATAGTCTAGGACTAAGAGATATCTGTATTTTGATGTTCTATAATACCCTTTTGAAAGACTATTCCAAATGTCCTAGGAACACTTTCCTTCATTAAAGATCAATGCATTAAGAGTTTAAGAGATAAAAAGATCATTTTATAAATGACAGAGTAGAGATCAAGACTTTGCAAAGGAATTGAGCAGTTTAATAATTAACAGTTTCAGCAAACAGGACTGAACTCTCCAATACCTACAGAGACAAGACAGGTAAAGTAAATAAATAATGCAATTTGGGTCCAGCTGCTGAGGACCATATCTGAGAACCATGGTCAATCAGATAGCACTCATTACTAATATATGGAATTTTCATTTCTCAGCCTCAGTGAACATTCTATACAGAATAGCAATACTATCATTTCTCAAAGGTGTCATAAATTCCCATTTTCTTCCAGTGGCTATTAATTTAAAACAATTTAAAGTACTATGTAGATACATAGAGCCTTAGCAAATCAAACACAAGCATCTGACCTCTAGGCCATTGAGATGTACTCTTTCAGGCTCTGTGCTTCTCTTTGTAGCACATGCAAACTTCTAAAAGTTCCTTCCATTTCAGTAAAAGTGATTAAAAAAAATAGATGTTACACTATAATCCAAGTCTTGCAGTACCATGGGAGCACAGAGGAGAGAAATACATTTCTAAAGGGTTGTGTAAACTTGCCAAGAGAAAGCAAAATATGAGTCTAATGTGGAAGGGATATTCATTTTCAAGTTATGTGGAGACAGATAAGCAAAAGGATCAGAGTCTGTGAAGAACACCGAAATACAATGGTGGCCTCACGAAAGTCAGAAACTCTACCAGGACAAGAGAATTGTCTGTTTGTGTTTAGTCAATTTTCTCCAAGAATGAACACAAAAGAGTCTTCCAAAATTATCTTTGACAAACTAGAAGGCACAAGGATCTGACTTACATTAACATTAAATAAATTTCCTTATTTATCAATAGGAATTGTAATTTTCATACAGGCACAAACCCTTGATTGACTTAAATACATCATGCAGTAGCAATATTCTTATGATAAGAAGAAAAAAAAATGAAATCTCCTTTTGAAAGTCAAATATATCTGTTTTAGTTTGGTTTCTTTGCTGTGATGAACACCACAACTAAAGGCATTCTAAGCATATAAAGGCTTTGTTTCAGCTTATGCTTCTCATAACAAGTCATTGCTGAGGGAAGTCAGGGCAGGAACCTGAAAACATAGAGAGAGGCTGCTTACTGACTTGTTCACTAACTCTTGCTAAGTTATCTTTCTTATACAGTCTGGGTGCACCTGCTCAGGGGTAATGCTACCCACAGTGGCTAGGCCCACCCACTTCAATCATCAATCAAGAAAATTCCTTACAGATGTGGCCACAGGACAATCTGATCTAGGCGAGTCCTCAAATTAGGTTTTCTCTTCCCAGGTGACTGGAGGATTTTTTCATATTGTCAACAAATACTAATCAGCATAATATCTAAACTTCAACTACACACAGGCAATGAATTCTAGTAATAAAATAATCATTTCTTGGCTAGTCTCTTCCATTTATCCTTTTGTGCTTTCTTCTTTTTTTTTAATTCTCTGATCCAATTGTCTCTATTTAAAAAAAAGAAATCATTAGGAAAGAGCACAACAATTGGTTCTCCAGTGTCAAATGGTCAGCTCCAAAATAAATAAATGTAACATTACACAGACTGAACAGGATATATTTAGGAATATAAATGTATATATATGCACATATATACATATAATAACAAGTAGTGTAAGAAGACAAAAACACCATGAGTTTGAAGGAAAGCAATGAAGGGTATATTGGAGGGTATAGAAGGGGGGAATGGGAATGGGAAGGGAGAAATGTAATTATAAGCTCAAAAATAAAATAAATAATAAAAATAATTTTAAATATCAGGCTATACATCTACTTGTCCACACATTACCAACATTCAGGTGGCACCTCAGCTCTAGTGGTGAATTCATATTTCTGAGAGTTCAGCTATCATATTTGTTTTTACCACTACTGTGAATACAGTGAATAAGTGAAACATTTCAAATTCAAGAGGACTGATCCTTCAGACTGCCTTGACCATAAAGGATATTGAATCATAACCCTCTTTTCACAGAGGCTGATACCTAAGGTGAGTACAGTTTATTCACTTACACTGTAGACAATAGTTCTCAGCTCTAGTAGTACTGATACAACGAAACACTTTCTAAGAAATGATATGATTTCAAAATGCTTGACTTCAAGCAATGGAGTTTAAAAATTCCTATTAGTTTGTTCTTGGACCAAGAAATGGAAATGGAAAAATAAACTGACATGTAGAGTAGTACAGAGACACAATAAATACTACAAAGAGGTGAAAATAACTTTTTGCCTTTAATTTTCAAAAGTCTAAGTCAGTCTCTCTCTCTCTCTCTCTCTCTCTCTCTCTCTCTCTCTTCCTCCCTCCTTCCCTCCCTCCCTCTCTCCTTTCCTCTCTCTCCCCACTATCTCTCTGTGTCTGTAAACCAGAGACCAATGTCTGGTTTTGTTTATTTTGTTTTCAGCTAGTCTTTCACTGGACCTGGAACTTGCCATTTCCTGTCTCTTCCCCCAGCAGCTCTGTGGTTAGAGGTCAACACTGCCTTGCCAGACTTTCCCATGAGTTCTGGAAACCCTGGAACAGCAGTCACTTTACCCACTGATCATTACAACAATCCCCCAATTATCCATTTCAAGATTTACCAATCTCATTCAGAAAAATACTTTTCTCTATCTATCCCCTACCTAACCTCACATGTGCATGGCACTCTGAAATTTCCCTCAATGTCTTAGACTAAATATGTAATGACAAACTTTTGCCCTGAAAATGAGTATTTCAAGATACACCGTCCCCGATACTGGAATTTCTCAAGCAAATCACCCCATTTGGATACCTTCCCTTGATGTATGTGAACATATTAGATGCACAGTGCATCAATTGTTTGCAAGCCTTTTTGCCTGTGCACTATTGCCCTCACCCGACACATAGGAAAGATGGAGACACCCTTATTGTAGTCAACCACTCAGATTTATTGACGTACTGTGACCAAGAGTTTTTTAAAATGCTGGGCTCAGTCAGAAGTAGCAGCTCCTTGTGCTTTGATGAGTTCAGAGATCCACCTGTGGAACAGTGCACAGTATAAGTCAATACTTAAAAATTTGACCCAATAAGTTTCAGTGGGACTGACTATATATACCTCCTTAGTGTGTTCTGTGACTCTGCTCATTATAATCCTGTGTTCTACATTGGTCTTTGTAGCTGTTTTCAAATATGGCCATTTTCCCCTGTAAGTTATATATAGTTAAATGTTTTCTATGAATCTAATAAATGAGATCCATTCATTTTTTAAAAATGAAAAAAAAGTTATAATGGCTGAAATAATTCTACTTGAAACATCAACATATTTGGGGTAGAACAAGCTTAAGATACAGAATGCCTCCTAAGGGCAAAACCATTTCTCTTTTCATGTTGAGTCTCCAGAACTATTTTACAAATATTTTTGTTAAAAAATTAATCTTCCCTTACCGCCACGACAAAGCTATTCCAAGCACTTTTTCCTTTCATGTGGTTTAGGGGAAAAATTCAGCCCATGTATTCTCTCTTATTTAAACCTATATTATTACACTGTTTAAGGACACTTTGTCTCATAGCCAAAACTCTGACATTCTGAATAAATATAAATCAGTGTTGAAGAGTGAGAACTTGTCTAAAGCCTAGCTTTTCATGTCTAAATCAAGGTCATGTTGTGAAGCCAGAACCCTCCCTAGAACAGTTTATATGGCAAATTCAACCCATATGTGGCCTGAGAGCTAAGAACAGCTTTTGTATTTTTAAAATAATATTAAATAATTAATAATACACAGAGAATAATATATAACGCTAAATGTATAATCTACAATCCTAAAATATTTACTATTTGGCTCACTGCAGAAAAAGTATTCTAACCTTTAATCGAGGGGGAAAAAGCCCTCTCTGGTTTTCAGAGCCTTATGAAAATTCTCAATACAGTTCATGACCACTCATGTTTACAAAGTAAACTGTAGTAGAAATAATTCAGAAGGGGAGAAAGCTGTTATCCATTTAAATTTGTGGTGCATTTCGTGTATTATCTTAGCCTGAGTGTGCCCAGATGTGGCCAATGAGACAAAAATTAAAGTTCAAGAGGTTTTTTCTGGAAGGTAATTCCAGGATACACTGATAGAAGAGGGACATGATAAGTAGGATGGTAAGAAGCCAATAATTGGTGCATTATAAAGTAAAATTCACAAGGTGAGTAAATGCATTTTAAATCTGAAGATGGATTTCAGTATAAGACAGATATTTCCGATAATGTTGGAACACAGATAATAGCTAGGCATGGTAAGCCATAGTCTCTAGAGAGCACACTGGAGACAGTTATATAACAGCTATAAGAAGAGTTGGATGGTGCTTAAATATTCATAGCTCTAATTGCAAATCAGAATGGGATACAAAGCAGGAGAGGAAAATCTAGAATCCACTCCAGAGGAATTGGTGGGTCAACTTGAGGTTTAAGTAACATCTAGTCCCATGGAGAATTAACCCCAGATACTGGGAGACACAACTCAAAATACATAGGTTTAAAAATTTCATGTTACTTTCAATAACAAACATTTTCAAGAGTAGAAAAGGAGAGATCATTTAGACAAGGGGTATGAAGCTACACTTGCATAGATAAGAGGTAGATTATTGAATCTACTCTGAAAAAAGATATAGAAATAATAGGATAAAAGGGTAGATTATTGAATCTACGTGAAAAGAAAAAAGAGAATATGGATATGATAAGATAAAAGGGTAGATTATTGAATCAACTTTTATAGAGAATCTACTAGTTTTAAATACTTTACATCCGATTGGATTTTTGTATATTGTATACAAATTTTGTATTGGACTCACCAAAATAGGAAAAATAATGAAAATTTTTCTTTTCAGGATCCCACAACTATGATTCCACATGGACTTGTACTATGATAAAGTGATCAAGCTGATTAATACCACCCAAAGATCGACTTTGGACTACAAACTGCTCGGGACAATTTTGAGATGGCTAGCTGAGATGAGCCAGCCTCACAGACAACTCGAGCAAGGACTTGGGACAAGCCATGAATTTTTGCATTCTTCAGAGACTGGATAACAAATGATACTGCTACCTCTCCCAGGACTTGACAATTAACCCAAAAATTTTCTTTTCAAGATCCCCTACAAATGTCTTTGCCCCCAGAAAGCAGGAAGTAATTTTAAGAACACGATACCCACATTCCCAAGAGGTGGGTGTTTTTAGTCATTTAATGAGTTATGGATATTGTCATTGTTTACAATGGTTGGTTACAAGTTGTTAATTGTTAATGGCCAGGAAAAAAAGCTAAACAAAGGAGATTAGAATCAAAGTTCTTGTTTAAAAAAAGAAAAAGTAAAAAGAGGATATAGATAAGAGGTAGATTATTGAATCTACTCCAAAAAAAAGATATAGTAATAATAGGATAAAAGGGTAGATTATTGAATATACTTTTATAAAGAAACTACTAGTTTTAAATATTTTACATTGGATTGGATTTTTGTATATTGTATACAAATCTTGTATTGGAGTCACCAAAATAGGGTAAATAATGAAATTTTTTTGTCTGAATTTGTCAAATGTTAATGGACTGTGCATTGTTATTGCATATAATGGAGTTTTTTTGTCTGAATCTGTCAAATGTTAATGGACTAGACATTGTTAATGCAATTCTTGACTGTATATATTATAGTTATTGTACTTATTTTATATAGTTTGTCATATTAGTTATAGCTTTTTTATATTAAAAAAGAGGAAATGTGATGTTTTATATGTGTACCCTAATAAAACTTATCTGGGGTCAGAAAACAGAACAGCCACTAGATTAGATGTAGAGGCCAGACAGTAGTGGCACACACCTTTAACCCTACCATTCCAGAGCCAGCTATCCATCCGGATCTCTGTGCGTTCAAGACCATACTGGAAACAGCCAGGCATGGTGACATACACCTTTAATCCCAGCACTTGAGATCTCATGTCTTTCTTGGGAAAGACATATACCTTTAATCCCAGGAAGTGATGGCAGGAAGCAGAAAGGTATATAAGATGTGAAGACCAGGAACTAGAGGCTTTTTGAGCTTTTAGGCTTTTAGCAGCAGTTCAGCTGAGATCAATTCAGATGAGAACTCAGAGGCTTTCAGTCTGAGGATTTGTAGAAACAGGATCAGCTAAGGAGTTGTCAAGGTGAGGTTGGCTGTGGCTTGTTTTGTCTCTCTGATCTTTCAGAATTCACCCCAATATCTGGCTCCGGGTTTGTTTTTATTAATAAGACCTTTTAAGATTCGTGCTACACTTGCAGAAGGAGGCGCCCATATTTCATTAAGCAATTGACTGCAACATTTGGGAAATACTATTTCAAAAGTCCCCTGCTCGCCAGGCATTGGTGGCGCACGCCTTTAATCCCAGCACTCGGGAGGCAGAGGCAGGCGGATCTCTGTGAGTTCGAGGCCAGCCTGGGCTACCAAGTGAGCTCCAGGAAAGGCGCAAAGCTACACAGAGAAACCCTGTCTCGAAAAAACCACAAAAAAAAAGTCCCCTGCTCAGTTGGTAATGTGGCAGACAATGGTCCTCTGTGAACCATACTCTGGAGAAACTCGAAGCATAATCCCATGGAAACCATCCAATAGTGAAGGTGAAATCATTGACATTCCAGACAAATAATTCAAGTAAATGATTATAAGCGTTCTAAAAGTAATAAAAGAAGAGATAATAAACTCTCAAGTAAGTTCCAAGAGGACAAAGATAATAGGATTAAATAAGAAAGTTACTACAGAATATGAAATAATAAATTGAAAAAGAGATAGAAATACTGAAGAAAAAAACCCTGAAGCAAAGTACTGAAAAAGTTCCATGAAAAACTTTACCTAAAGAACAGACCAAGGAGAAGACAGAATTTTAGAGCTAGAGCAGAAGATAAAGAAATTGAAACCTTCACATATGGACAAAGATAAATTAATAAGAAAGTATAAGTGTTAGTCCTAAATGGGATACCTATACCAAATCTCTGCCTTCCAAAGTTTAGGGGTTATTGCAGAAGATGGGGCAGAAAAATTATAAGAGCTGGAGGTAGTTGGTGACTACAGCAAAAATAATAATAATAATAATGATAAATACCAATAATTAATAATCTACCAGATCTTTACAGATGAACTAACATTAGTACTTCTAAAGTTATTTCATAAAATAGAAAAGGATAGAATTCTTCTAAACTCTTTTTACCAAGGCAATGTTAACCAGATTCCAAGACCAAACAAAGAATCACAAACAAAAGAAATACAATTAAGCACCAGTCTAGCTCCCTGATAAAAATTATCAGCAATCAAAATACTAAGTCCTTCACAAAAAATACTTACATATAACACAGTTATACCATTCCTACATATATACTCCTGGGTCAACATATCACAGAGACACTTGTCCTGCATCAACATTTATTATAGCACTATTTATAATATCAAATTATGTAAACAATCCTTATGTTCAACATCAGAAAATGTGACATATACAATGTATTTTTGTCATAGTTTTATTAATTCTTTGAGTATTTCATAAAATATATTTGATCATATTCCCCACCCCTCCCCAAACTGCTAATTACTGCCACACCCACATCCACCTCTCTACTAATCCAACTTAGTGTTTTCCCTCTGTCTTTTTCTCTCCTTTTAGAAGCCAATTGAGTCCTGCTTCTATTAACCAACTACTCTTTAATGTGTGGCCTACCCTGGAGTGTAATCAATATACCAAAAGTCACACCATTAAAGAAAATGGACTCTGTATCTTCCAGTAGTTATCAAACTCCAATATCTCTTTATCTAAGTGTAAGACTATGTGCTCCCCATCATAGACTTTTTCTGGCTTGCACTTATGACAGATCTTGTGCATTCTGTCACAATCGCCTTGAGTTCATATGTGTATCTGCTCTTTTATGTCCAGAAACATTATTTCTTTCAAATAAGCCACCACCTTTGGCTCTTACACTTTTTATGCTCTCTCTTCTGAAAACATCCCTGAGCCTTGATGTAAAGGGTGTAATATAAATGTCCCACTTGGGACTGAAGATTATGGTTACTTATTTTTTTATATCTTGACTCGTTTTGGATCTCTGTGTTAAATCCCATCTTACTGTAAGAAGAAGTTTCTTTTATGAAATTTGAGAGATGCACTAATCAATGGATATATCAAAATGTCACTGAGAATCACTCTAATACTATGTCCATTTAGCAGAATAAACAGTAGCATATTTTCCCCTATGGACGAGGAACAAACTTATAGACTCATTGGCAGTGTCAGATACGGGGTCTATCTCATGGAGCAGGCCTTGATCCGGTCAGAAAGGTGTTGTTTAACCCTATAACAGCTGTGCCACTATTGTACCAGTCAGCATACTTTGCCACAAAGGTCCCACTATTATAGATGACAGGGCTGATAGGTGGGTGAGCCTCATGATTACTTTTCCCCTCTGATACTGTGTCTACCAACTTCCACAACTGTGAGAGGTATTCAGTAGTGATGAAGCATCCAGAACGATACCCACTTTATTTCTCCAAATTTATCACTCAAGTATCAGGTATTGTCAGAAATAGAGCTTGACCATAAAATTCTGAAGAATAACCAAGAGCAATGACCATATTCTGTAATGTTTGGGGGTCTACAGGAACCCATTGGCCAACAACTCAAAAATAAGTAATCCATTCCTGGCACAGAAGTTTTTAATTGGTAGAATGTGGTATCAAGTTGAGTGCTGTCACCTTGTAAGACAACAACACTATTAAAACTTTTTTTGTATATGTACGTATTTTAGGAAACTTCTACTATAGTAGGTTTATGGAAGGCATTTTCAAAAGGCTTTTAGTGTTAGTTATCCCTCCCAGTCACAGTGGATTTTTTTCTGTTGCAAAGAAGAATGATGTTGGGCCATCTTTAGAAAAATGAATGCAGCTGCTGATAATGTTAAGTGAATTAAGACAGTCTCATAAAACCAAATATGCTTCATTTTCTCTCGTGCTTTGTTTCTAGATTTTATACTCACAAATTATATGCACAAATAGAGAGAAATATGCACATGATGAAATAATAAAATAAATATTTTTTATAAAATTCCTCTCCTCTCTCTCCCTTTCTCTTCACCCCATTCAAAACCAGGACTCTATGAGTTACAAAACAGATTAAGCAAAATAATGCTGCCTCCCAAATTTATATATTAGGGAATACAAAGAAAAGGATATGAATATATATTCAAACCCCTGAATATCTAGAAGTTCTCTTGCTGTGTCAGGCTCCTGAATTTGAGAGTATTTCCCTCCCACTGAACATACAGAAGGTGGCATGAATGGAGAACATTTGCCAGGTCAAAACAACATGGCATTCCAACAATAAAGTTATTAAGAGCCTAGGATATTAAAATGCCAAAAATAATATTATCCAATTTACAAAATAAGCCTCTATTATCAAATTCTTGAGGAATGATTACAGTCCTCATGTTAAATCCCCATGAAAGTATAAAGTCCCAAGTAATTCAAGTCTCAAATTATTTTTCTCTTGTGCTTTTTATGTCCTAAAAATCTAAATTCTAAATTATTGTCCTAAATATAGCCTTCTAATCATTTCAGTTTCAAAAGAGATCCAAATGCCTGGGTAGAGTTAAAATTCCTTCCAGCAGTCACTCAGTAATCCTTTACTGACTAGATATGGTTTCTTTAGGACTTCAGAAATTAATTCAGTGCTGAGTCTTTACTGTCTCTAAAATCTTAAGTTCAATGATATGATTCCGAATTGCTATTTAACTAAAAATTAAAAAAAAATACCATTTCCCTCTTCATAATCTGCCCAAGGGCACATACTTGACTGATAAATTTCACCAAGATGCAAATCCTAGGCAGTGTGCCTTGAGAGTCCGATGCTTCTAATCACCAGGAAATCTTTGTGGCTAAATCTTGTTAATATGATAGTTAAGCTATACCAGGTGTCTGCACTACATAATCTATAAAAATCCATTCATCTAGTTAATTTTGGTGCTATTTGCCAAAATACATCTACTTCTCTTGAGGGAAAAATATGTCGTCATCTCTCTTGTAGGACAGCACAATTTTCTTCATAAAATAGCAACTGCTGTGACCATGCTATTTAAGAAAACTGGTATTATTTTCTGTGTATTTAAAGCTTCCTAATTTCCACTCCCATTTTGATGTCACACTCTGCTACGCTAGAACTGGATTTAGTGTCGACTTCATACTATAACATAGCATCTGCATTCTTCATACTAAATCATAGCAGTTATTTCTGGTGTTCTAAGACAGTAGTTTTGTTTTCAGTATTGCTCTGAATAATAGTAATTCCTCATATCTAAAAAGAAAATTCACCCTTAATATTTTTGAGCAATAATAATGAACTGACCTAGAGTTAACCTTGAAAAGAAAAAAAAATAGTTGATCACCATTGAGCCTAAATACAAACCACCTGAACTTACCCGTATCCTTCTCATGTTACATTTCACAGCCTTAAATTTAGTCTAGAATTTGAGACAGCTACTCTATTCCTATCTTTCTAGACATAGATACTAATGGTTTGAATCCTGAGTCATATTGGTGTTCTATAGCATATTCAGGATGTAGATGAATTTTATTTGGCAAAATAATAATGTTATAAACAGTATAAGATACCTCTAATTTTGGATCTAAATGACTATAAGTATCATATATAAGTGATAGTCTATATGATAAGGTCAAACACAACTTACAAAACCATCCCATCTATAAGTGCAGCTACTTAGAGGAAAAATAGTATATATATACATTCTATGGGAAACTTCCTTCCTAGAGAGGAATATTCTAGGCTCTGAGAGTCTAGTTTCTTCTTGTAAAATTTAAAGTCATAAAGGCATCTCTGCTTCACTTCAACAAATGGACAGGGAGAAGCCAGTAGAGATACAAAGAACGAAGATTCTTTCATGTGAAAGAAAATCTGTGATTGAAGAATAAGGGTTTCCAACTAAAAATGATCAGGAAATCTCCAAATATAATGAGAGAAAACACAGTTTTGTTTTTGTTTTATTTTATAATATTATATTTTGTTATATTTTATTATTATCATTTAGAAGCCTGTCCTTTTCTAATGAGAGATAGAAGGGGAGGAGATCTTGATAGGAGGGAATGGGGAGAAAATGGGTAGAGTAGAGGGAGAAAATTGTAAAATTGTAGTCAGGATATATGAGGTGAGAAGAAAATTTTTTTTCAATATGAGAAAACATGGTTTTGCTTTTGCTTAAAGATTTGAAGATCAGGGTATGTAATAGCATCCCTGTGTTCAAAAAAACAGGTGAATTAAGTTGTAACCTATGGGTAGTAATAGCATATTATTTTTCCAAATCTCTCTCTCTCTCTCACACACACACACACAGTCATTCCTAACAGCTTCCAAAAGTTCAAGCACAAGTTTAAGGTAGACAAAGAAAAGGAAAAGAAATAAGAAGATGGCAATTGGGTCTCCCTTCTGTATGAAACAAAGCTATGAAAACAAAAACTAGAGAGAAAAAAATGTTTTGTCAGTGTATCATACCTCCACAATCAAACATTTCATCAGCATACGATAATTATCAATTCCTCTTCCTTGCATGGTCTCCTATGAAGATATTAATGTCTCTCAATCTCACAAGGCTCAGTGAAACCCCAAACAAAATAAAGGCTTTGTAAAGTATACAAGTTACATGCATTCACCAGCCCTTTCCCAAGTAATTAAAGAATATAGTTTCTTCATCAGTTATCTGGTTGGGCATGAATTTATTGATATCGTATTGAGTTTGTTCATGTTGCTGAACCAAAACTCCTCATTTTTTTCCAATTATCCAGACCCCTTTCTAGACTCCTGGCCTTTGACAATATTTACTCCCATCTGGAAACAAATATTTAACAGAGGCTGAGATCCACACTTAGAAGAGCATATGGTATTTGTCTTTGTGAGCCTCAGTTACTTTATTTAACATAATGTTTTCCAGTTCCATGTATTTTCTGCAAATTTCATAATTGCATTTTTCTTTATGACTGAATAAAGTTCCATTGTACATATGTACTACATTTTCATCATCCATTAGTCAGTTGATGGGTATCTATGCTTACTCCATTTCCTTGCTGTTGTAAAAAAGAGCAGGGATAAACATATATATACAATCATCTCAATGGCACAATACATAGCCCTTTGGCTGTGTTCCCAGGGTTAGAATAACTAAGTCATATTCAGATTTTGAAAAACTGCCCAACTTGTTCCATAGTGACTGACTCAATATGTCCAACAACGGATCAGTGTTCCTCCTTCCCCACATCCTTACCAGTATGTGTTGTCATTCATTTTCTTAATGGTGGACACTCTGATTGGAGTGAGATGTAATCTCCAAGTTTTAATTTGCATGCTTCTGATGAAAAGAGATGCTGAATATCTTTTAAGTGCATATTGACTGTTTCATAGAAAGCCTGTTCACCATCATTATTCTCTACAATGGAACTTAAATTAGAAAATTAGAATTTTATAATTCTGTGTGTGTGTGTGTGTGTATGTGTGTGTGTGTGTGTGTGTGTGTTCATTTGAGTGAGTGTTGACACATACTTTTCACAGAATGTATGTGGACGTGATCAGAAGACAAGCCTGAGTGTCAGTCCTAGTCTTCTACTGTGCTGAGACAGGATATCCCAGACACACCCACCCACCTTCTCTCCCTCTCCCTTTGTTGTTTTTTTTTTTCACTGCATGTCAGGAGGCTAGTTGTCCCACAAGCTGATGGGCAGTCTCCTGTCACTGCCTTCTATCTCAACATAGAAGTACTAGGATTACTGATGCATCCCATTGAACTTGACTTTTCATAAATTCTGAGGAACTGAACTCTGGTGCTTATATTTTGCCAAACACCTTATTCACTGATACATCTCTCTAGCATGCATCTCTTTTATTAATGTAGATATGACTATTTTAATATTATTTACATTACCTCATAGTACTACCTATTTTATTTCTGAATTGAATAACATCTTATTGGTATTAAATTGAAATATTTTATAATCTGATTGAATACCACCTTAAGTATAAAGGCATAAAATAAAAGAAAGGATAATTATATATTTTAATAATTTAATATATACTAGAAATCATGATAAACTCTCTATATTAATTTCCACCTCTGGTCACCTGAAATTTCTAATAGAGATAGAATACCTAGCTGATAGAAGAAGAAACTATAACAAGCTAGCAGTAATTGGTGAATTGTTTATAGATGTATGTCCATGTGCACCCACATTTGGCAAGATATATGTTAGGTCTGTGGGTATCTTTCAAAGAATCACTGGCACTTCCCTTATGGATTCTTCTGTAGTTCCAACAAATTCCCATAAGCTCATGTATTCAATCTGCCTGGCCATCTAACCTATATATCTGTTGGAATTAGTGTTATATTATAGGACTATTCTTGGTGAATGAGAGAAAAAATGAAATTTTAAAACCTGGGTACAATTTTAGCCAATTGATGTAAGAGGGCATCATAAGTTCTCAAAAATAAATAATGCTCCTTTATTTCCAAAGCCATGTTTGTAGAAATATATAGGTGTACCCTAAAAATAGTGAGAAAAAAACTCTTATTGTGCTTACAAAGGCAACTGAGTTTGTCGCTTGAAAGAGAAAAGGGGATTGATCTTGAATATTTCAATTTGCAATATGCCATGGAAAAGTGAAGAGTTAGGAATGGGGGTCATCATTTGATTGTGGAGTTGGGTCCACAGTCACAGAAGTAGGCCACATGTAAGAAAATTTCCAGGAAGCAATTCATTGTAAGTAGGAATTGTTGATGAACTATGAAGATTAATATTCACCAAAAATGTATCCAATCATGTGTGATATGCATCTACTTTCCCCAGTTTATTCAGATAAAGATGTGTTATATACAACCAATTGATTTTGGTCAATATGATAATAATGTTTTTATTTATAGTTTGGGGAAATTAGTTCAGAGAGATGACAGCATCTGGGATTAGAAAGCAGGATGAGGACAGAGATAAAAGTAATATAATACATGCTGACATATGATGAATGACCCACCTATCTTCCAAGCAGACCACCATTCAGAAAATTTGAGATGTCTCTATACTTCCTACATTAAATGGACATAGGGTATATTAATTGTTTTATATGAAAAAAAACACTTGAACCTGCGGATTTATTGTTTTAAGACAACACTCATTAATAGGAAAAAAGAAAGCTTAAATAATTAAATAATAATTTAATAATTAATTAAATAATTAAATAATAAATTAACTACATATCTAATAATTGATAGGGTCTTGATATCCTAAAGCCAGAGTCAGTATTCTTTACAATACAGTGTATTTCTCTTAATCATACAATGAAAGTTACATAACTGTATATCCTACAATGCAATATCCAAATATACAAGCATTTTGTTGGAGTGATAGAAATAGTTGTGCAAACCCAACTTCCCACAGCTAGTAAAGAGATCTTGAAGGAGAACCTACAACTCCCATTTTACTAAAGCAGTATAACCCCTAAATACATTCTAAACATTTATCCCTATGCACACAGACAACTGTATTTCTCATCCCTTAATAAAAAACAAAACAAAACAAAACTTATCTTTGCAACAAATGAAGACCATTACAAAAAAACATGACCAATCAAAATACAAAATTGTAGAGCCTTGACCCAATGGATATGTCTACAAAACAATTCCTGCATCTGAAGCCTATGGATCATGTAGAAGAAGGGGTGGAAAGATTATAAGAGCCAGAGAAACTGGAAGTTTGCTGTGAGATTGTGTCTTCTAGGAATGGAAGAAGCTATACTCTTAAAAGTCTCACCAATAGAATTGCCAACACATGAGTTCAACAAGGACGACAATAGACATGCTAAAGTATGAGAAAGTTGAAAAGGAACTTGGTGGGTGAATGTGGGATAGATGAGAATGTGTAAAGCCCAGGAGGTCTCAACGCTAGACAAAGAACTATAGGCAATTAAGGAATGATGAGAGTGAGGGACATAGTTTTCTCCAGAGAAGAGAACACCAATTGGTTACTCAATTCTGGATAGTCAGTCCTGAAAACACACACAACTAACTGTTGTGGGATAATCTTTGGTACACTTTGAAGATGTGTCTCTGCCAAAGCACCTTCTGATTGGTTTAATAAATAGCTGAAAGGACAATAATTAGGCGGTAGAGGATAGGTGGGACTTCCAGGGTGAGAGAGGACTCAGGGGAAGAATCTGAGAGGTGGAGATTCACCAGTCAGACACAGAGGAAGTGGGACATCCAATATGGAAGAGAGGTAATGTGCCATGTGACAGAACATAGATTAATATAAATGCAGTTATAAGAGGTAGTTAGGGACAAGTCTAAGCTAAGACCAAGCCTCTGTACTTAATTAGAAGTGTTTGTGTCATTATTTGGTAGATGATGGTCCAAAGAAAGTCTAGCTACAACCAACAGAATACAAACTGAGCTGGTTGTATTTCTGCAGAAAGAAAGCAGAGAGGGTATATGGAAGGGATTGATGGGAGGGAAGGAAAGGGAGAAATGATCTGTTTGTATATTGCCATCCATTATTTGTTGTGGAATAGAATATTTGTTTAACTATGTAAAGATGTGTCCCATTTGTTTGTGTTGCAGAATAATTATTTAACCATGTAAAGATGTGTTGCATTTGTTTATGCTGCATTTGGTTAGTTACATAAAGGTATGTTGTTTTTATTTATGCTGCATTTGTTTAACTATGTAAATATGTGTTGCTGTTTCACCATGCCTACCTAAGGCACCTGATTGGTCTAATAAACAAAAGACTGGGCAATAGCTAATCAGAGGAAGAATAGGCAGGGCTAGCAGGCAGAGAGAAAGGTGGAACCAGCCAGCCCACCGTGTGCCAGGCAGCCAGTGGCCAGAGAGCAGCCAGGGGCCTGCCAGCCAGGCAAAGACCAGCCAGTCAGACATGGAGAAAGCAGGAAAGTAGGACATATAGAATGAAAGAAAAGTAAAAAGTTCCAAGGCAAAGTGTAGATGAAGAGAAACAGATTAAATTAAGCTATAATAGTTTAATTAATTGGACAAGCATAAGATAAGACTCAGCATTCATAACTAATAATAAGTTTCCTTGTCACAATTTGGGGGCTGGCAGTCTGAGAAAGCCTGCTACGATTATTTATTTACAAACTAGAGTTATTAATCCCAGCCATTTCTTTATGATGCCCAAATGCCCAATATTCTCAACTGTTTCTTAGACACAGTATTTTTGTTTTGTTTTGTTTTGTTTTGTTTTGTTTTGTTTTGTTTTGTT
>CABHPP010144334.1:0-19623 GCA_902168425.1 Peromyscus attwateri | reverse complement strand
TTTTGTTTTGTTTTGTTTTGTTTTGTTTTGTTTTGTTTTGTTTTGTTTTGAGACAGGGTTTGTCTGTGTAGTTTTGGTGCCTATGCTGGATCTCGCTCTATAGACCAGGCTGGTCTCGAATTCACAGAGATCCACCTGACTCTGCCTCCCAAGTGCTGGGATTAAAGGTGTGCGCCACCGACACCCAGCAGCATTTTTTTTCATAAAATATATTTTGATCATGTTTTTCTCTTCTCCCATTTCCTCCCAGGTCTCTCCTACCCAAGTTTATTTTCTCTGTCTCTCTCTGTCTCTGTCTGTCTGTCTCTCTCCCTCAAAAAGAAGGGAATATTAGGAGGGACAACTTACATTAAATGCCATTTGAACTACCAAAGCCATCCTTTGAAGAATTTTCCTAAAATATATACATATACAACGAAGTCTAAATGGAGTCACCAAACAATATTAACTTGCATATTGTTGAGTCATTGGCCATAGGGGTCCCATGGCATCCTCAAATGACAAAGGTTATTACCAAGGCTATTGATTGCTACCTCTAACCAGATGGTATTGCTCTATTGCTAGAGATAACACTTACTTATGTCATCAAATGTGAAGAAGTCAAACTGGTACAAACTAGAAACTTCAGCCCTACTGACTGGCATTAATGTTGTGGGAAGGTACTCTCCACTTTACCAGAGGAAAAAGGTAATCACCAGTATCACCCTCCTACAAACTGTAAATTCTACAATAGCAACCTCCCTACAAGGTAACTATATTAGAATCTCAAAACATAAAATAAAATATTCCCAGAAATCTACCAGGATGACCCCAGTTAAGACTCCTAACAATAGTGGATAGGAAGCCTGAACTGGCCATCCTAACTACCCCAATTGTCATCAGGGAGCCTTCACCCAGGGTCTGATGGAAACAGATGCAATGACTCACAGCCAAGCACTAGGCTGAGCTTAGGGAATCCTGTTGAAGAGAGGGAAGGAGGATTGTACCAGCTGGCGGTGGGGGGACTGTGTCAAGGTCATCACAAAGGAACCCACAGAAACAACTAATGTGGGCTCATAGGAGCTCCCAGACGCTGAACTGACAGGGAGTCTGCATGGGACCCACCTAGGCCCTCTATCTACATTATGTGTGACAATTATGTAGCATGTACTTGTGGGACTCCTTGTGGTGGAAGCAGGACCTATCCCTAAAAATTTGGCTGGCTTCCAGGAACCTATTCCTCATGCCTTGCCCAGCCTTAATACAAGGGGAGGAGGTTAGTTCTACCTCAACTTGATATTCCATGTTTTGTTGACACCCATGGGAGGCCTGGTCCTTTCTTAACAGAAACAGAGGAGAAATGGATTGGGAGGAATGTGGGGGGAAGGAAAGGGAGGAGAGGAGGGAGGGGAAATGTGGCCAGGATGTAAAAATAAGTGAATAAATTTAATTAATAAAAAAAAATAAAAAGAAAAAAACATAGAGTATAAGAGGGAGTCGGGAAGACGTTGAGAGATGCATGCGTAGTAGAAGGGAA
Source organism: Peromyscus attwateri (assembly GCA_902168425.1). Taxonomy (NCBI): domain Eukaryota; kingdom Metazoa; phylum Chordata; class Mammalia; order Rodentia; family Cricetidae; genus Peromyscus; species Peromyscus attwateri. The sequence goes on along the minus strand of CABHPP010144334.1, from coordinate 18,107 downwards.
GAACACTGAGTTTGAGAAGGTTTTTTAGGCATCTAGGATGTTGGCTGAGATGAATGGTCAGCAGGGTGCTTTCTCTGCCTCTCTGAGCTAGCAGGCTTTCACCCCAGCATCTGGCTCCCAAGTCATCATTGGTAAAAATCAAATGAGATTTTGTTAAAGATGACATTTGAACACAAGAACAAAGCATATTCCAACAAATGTAACTACAGTTATAAAAAAGAAAGACTACAAACTGCTCTTGCAGATCTAAGTTGAGTTGCTAGCACTGATATCAGGTTGCTCTCAATCACCTGTAACTCTGGATCCGGGGGATATAGTAACATCTTCTGGCCTCCACAGGCACCTGCTCTCAAATACACATATCCACAAACACACATATCCACATAATTAAAAATAAGAAATAAACCCTTTTTAAAAACAAGTCATTTGTCAGTTCGTCATAGTCTACTGAAAACTTTTGTAACAATAAAGGGACATCAACAATAAAATTACTTTTAAAGCTTTATCTGTAAACCATTTTGAAATGTTTTAGAGTAGAAAGCTGTCAGCTACTATGCCTACTAAATTATGTCACATTAAATCTATTAAAGCTCTAAACTTGATGGAAGTATTGGGAAAAAGTAAGGTCTAATAGAAACATGAAGAGACAGGGAGATTGTGAGTGGCTGGATTAAAGTAAGAAATAAAGACCCAGTTGAGAGTAACTAAAACTCAGAAAGCAACAGTTTGAGCTGGATGGAAGGATAGAGGTAATGAATTCGGCGTCAGTGTTCTAGGTATTGTTAAAGGTCATTAGAATTCAGGGGATGCTGGGGGAAGGAGAACCAATTTTCTTCATCAATGGTATCCCAAACCTAAATGGTCAGCCATAAGTGCACGTACATACTGCAGTACTAAGTGGGTTCAGTAGGTTTTGTATGTGTGTGCGCACACGAGCACACATGCACAAATACATGTGTGAATGCCTGTGTGTGTATCAACAATTATAGAAGAAGAGGTCATGCATTCATGAAGGGTTTATGGGACAGGATAGGAGCCGAAGCGGGGAAGAAAGTAGAAATGATATAAATACAGTGTAATCGTACAAAATTATCAAATAAATTAAAGAACAAGGGTTTGGAGAGAGGTGAGAATTGAATCAGTGGGAACTTGACAGGGAGAGTGAGAGATCAGAGGAAGATAAAATGAAGTCAGGTACAAAACCTTGGGTAGCATCTACAGCCTGTAAACTATTCCAGACTAACAGCATAAGAAGGTGATTGTATAGGCAGAGAAGTAGAAGGCTACCAAAGTGACAGGACACATCAGTGACCATTACAAGATGAAGATAGATGATAGTACACATGGCATACTGTTCAAAGGTTAACTAGAATGAAAAATGTGAAAGAATTGTTGTATTCAGTGATTGGAGGGTGGTATTTCAGAGATATTTAGACCTTTCTTTTGTTTAATTGCATTTATATTTCCACTATAACAAAACTGGTGTTCTCTCTTTTGGTCAGTACTAAAGACTGAATTCATTTGTTGAAGTCCTAATCCTAACTTTACAGTATATGCAGCTAAATTATTTGAGAGGTAATGTTGCTTAAATGAAGTTATAACAGTTTGGCTGTAATTCATGAGATCATTGTCCTTATAAACAAGGAAGATCACAGGAGATAATTCTACATGCACTCATAAAGGGACAAATCAATCAAGTAGACAAATCAATCAAGTACCTTACTATACACTTGCCAGAGATGTTTCCCTGTAAAGCACCTGATGGTGCCTTACTCTCAGTCTTATAATTGTTTGGGCCATAGGAAAAATAAATTTACATTTTTAAGGTATCCAGATTGATAAATTGTTACAACAAATACAATCACCAATAATGCCATTAGGTTTCATTTTCCAGCCCAGGAAAATGGGAATACCTGAATCTAAATAATTTGTGTCCATGGTTGTATTTTCTAGCCATTGTCACTGAATTAATATCATCTTCTCTAAGCTTAAACTGCAGCATCCAGAGAAAAAGGAAGCTGACCTAAGCCATCATTGGGATTCTTCTTAACCCTATGGTCTGTGACTCAGAAAAAGAATGTCAGTGTGAGAAGGCTGGAAAGCACCCAAATGGAGATGTTATTATCTTCAATACTAGAGGCAAGTGTTCAGAAACTGGCCTAGAGGGCTTTTCAAGTTGTGGTCTAGTGCAATGACATTTTACAAGGGTTTTGGAAGTACTTGAGAAGGTATAGTCAAGAAAAAACTGGCAAGGAAGAAGTGTGTCAGAGAACACTATTTTTTTCTTCTCAAAAATCTTTGCAGACATCTGTCCCCAGAGTCTAGTCTGATAACTGTAGTCTCCACTTCACATCCAGTAAACTCCTCTTTGCAACAGATGTAGACCATTACAGGAAACTACAAACAGTTGAAATGCAGAATTCTGTAGTCCCAACTGGTATATTTATGATAATGTACCCATACCTATGACAGAAACTTTGTAAGATACACAGGAACAGAGAATATTGAAAGACTGTGTCTCTTAGGAAAGTCAAAAGCTTCACTCGCAAACATGATTGTATAAAAATGAGCAGAAATACAACAGTATGCTTGTTAACCTGGATAGGGAGTTGTGGTGAGGGTAGCCTAAGAGGCTTCAAGCCGACACAAAGGGCTATAGGCAACTGAGGAATACTGAAAACTGGAGAAATATTCTTCTCTGGAAAAGAGCACACTAATCTCTTATTCAATAATAAATGGTCAGTCCAAAATATAAATATATATTTTATTTATATACACATATATAATGTAACAACAAATAATAAAAAAGAGGCTATGAATTTGGAAAAAACAGTAAGAGGGGTGTATGGGAGGGTTTTTAGGAGGAACAGGAAGGAGGAAATGTAATTATATATCAAAAAAAAGTAAAAGAAATGTCTCTTTTTTATAAACAGATATGTATTTGGAACTATTTGGAATTCCATTTGTCATGTATATTTTGATTAATGTTATTCTGGGTATTCTGTACTGTGTAGTCTAATTTCAGTAAAAAAAAAAAGTTCATGAATAAAAACTATGCCCACTATAAAGCTGCATATTCTGAGAATCAATGAATATATTCAAATAAAACAAAAAATTGAGATTTTTCACCCAGTAAATTTGGTGAAAGTGAAATTTAACTTTTCGATTTGTATTTAGCTGACAGTCTGAGTACTGACAGCTGGACAAGCTATCAACCTTCTGCACCTGTTTCCTACGAATATCTTTTCTTCTCTCATTCAACTACTACAAGACTGTAGAAGTGATGGTCTTATGGAAGTGTACAGCAACTCATATGCTGCCAAAAGTGCCAGGTTCACCATCAGTGGCAGCTTCAAAAATGGACTAGCTCTCATATTTTATGAAACTTACCATGATTTACCCAGGATTGTCAGGAGAGAGAATTTAAGCCAACACAAGGTAATAAATAGTAGAATGTAGACCATGTACTTGACTTATAACCCTTTGCATTTCAAAACAAATTCTTTTAAATAGTTCATTTTGTGTGTCATAACCTTTTTTTATTGTTTTTCCTGTTTGGACTGTCTTTGTCATTACAATTCTTATGAAATTAGTATTACTCAAAATTATAAATGAAACAGTATTTTTAAGATACTGTAGAATGCAAATAGATCTGTATGTATTACCCTTCTCAAAACTCAACTCCAACTAGATCAAGACCTGAACATAAGGCCAGATGAACTGAACTGCTAAATGAGAAAGTAGGAAATAAATAGTTTTGAACATATTGCCACAAGAAAAGACTTTTTATACATAATACACAGACACAAAGAATAACAAATAATAAATGGGACCTTATGAAACTGACAAGCTTCTGTATGGCAAAAGATACAAACATTCAGAAAAAAATGGCAGGCTACATAATGGGAAAAAATTACCAACTGCACACCTGATAGAAGTCTATCATCTAAATAATATTTTTAATTGGGCATCAAGAAAACAAAGAACCCAATTTAAAAATGGGGTACAGATCGAGATAGACAATTCTGAAAGAGGAAACACAAATGGCTGAGAGGCACCTAAAGAAATGTTCAACATCCTTAGTCATCAAGGAAATGCAAATCAAAACTGCTTTGAGATTTCGTCTTATACCAGTCAGAATAGCCAAAAATCAACGAAATAAATGACAACTCATGCTCTGAGGATGTGGAGTAAGGAAAAAATTCAGTTTGCTGAAGGGAGTGCAAACTTGTACAGCCACTTTGGAAATGAGGGTAATGGATTCTCTGGAAACTGGGGCAAGACCTTCCTCAAGATCTATCTATATAATTCTGGGTTCATATATCCAGAAGATTCTGTATCCTACTACAAAGATACTTGCCCGAACATTTTCATTGCTGCTCTATTCATTATAGCCAGAAATTGGAAAACAACATAAATGCCTGTCAACAGATGAATAAAGAAAGGAAATGTGGTGACACATTTACACAATGAAATATTACTCATCTGTTAAAAGAATTAAATTCTCAGGTAGATGGATTGTCTTATGGTTTCTATTGCTGTGAAGAGACACCATGACCATTGTAACTCTTATAAAGGAAAACATTTCATTGGAGCTGGCTTACAGTTAAGAGGTTTAGTCCATTATTGTCATGGCAGAAAGCATGTGAGCATGTAAGCAAACATGCTGCTGGAGAAGGAGCTGAGAGTTTTACATCAGGATTTGGATTGGCAGACAGCAGGAACTGAATATCACACTAGACCTGGCTTGATCATTTGAGATCTCAAAGCTTGCCCCTTAGTTATACACTTCCTCCAACAAAGCCATATCTACTTCAACAAGCCCATACCACCTAATAGTGCCACCACCTATGAGCCAATGGAGGCCAATTTCTTTCAAATAACCACATGGATAGAGCTTGAAAAAAAATCATCCCGAGTGAGGCAACTCAGACCCCAAAAGACAAATATGGTATGAATTCACTTATATGTGGATATAAGTTCCTAAGTCTTCAATCAGCAGACTATAGTCCACATAACCACAAAGGTTAGATATAGAGCAAGGTACTGGGGGTGGAGGAGGGTTATCTCCCTAGGAAGAGGAAATACAATAGATAGCTACAGGTGTTTATGTGCCTGGACCTGGAGGATCAAACAAGGAGGAGGAGGGAAGAAGGGTGCAAGGGAAGGAATGTGGGAGGAACAACTAAAGCTAAGGTCTATTTGATGAGTCATATGAAAATTTGACACTGTAGAAGATTCTTGAAATGTGTGTGTGTGTGTGTGTGTGTGTGTGTGTGTGTGTGAATGAAAGTGATCTAAATGAAATCAACTAATAATGGAGGAGACATAGCTTCAACTGGACATTTCCCGTCACCAAATGAAGCCTCCATTTCCAGGATCAGGTTATATCTAATTGAGTTTTCAACAAAAGAGTCACACAGAAACCTCCAAACAACCCAGAATATTGCCAAGGCTATTGGTTGCTTTCCAAAAGTGGATGCTAAGGTCCTATTGTTGAACAAAACATCTACACAATTTGTTGAATATGGAGAAGTTGAGCTGATGCCTAAATAGAGCCTCCATCTCTATTGACTAGTGTACATCATACTGGACAGTTTTCTGCATGCTACCAGAGGAGAAAAGTAAACACCAACCTAACTACAAATACTCTGATCTCTAATAGTGACCTTTCTGCAAAATGCATGTACAATAATGGCAGAGATCTTCTGGGAGGAACCAACCAATACCTGCTTGGGTTTAAGGCACACTCCATGAGATGGAATCCATGCCCTACACAGGTGGCCAGGAACCTAACACTAGCTATTCCATGGACCTAGGGGAACTCTAAATACTACTGTTCTTCTTAGTAAATGAAGCAATAAGATAACTACTAATGATAGTCTGCTATATTCATATAACAGTGTCTTATTCAACCATAGTCAGAGAAGCTTTCTCCTGCAGTAAATGGGAACAAATGCAGAGGTCCACAAGTGGACAATGTACAGAGAGTGAGGAACTTTGAAACAATTAGTCCTAAATGGGATGTCCCCATTAAATCCCCCACCTTAGAGTTCAGGGAACCCTGTGGAATGGAGGCAGAAAAATGTTTAGAGTCAGGGGTGATGCAGGACACCAAAGAAAGAATTCCTTTCAAACACAGCAGGATCAACACACATATGAACTCATAGTAGACTATGGCAGCCTGTGCAGGTGCATACACAGGTCTGGGCCAAATTGGGTCTGAACACTGAGAGGAGAAGTGAACATAAGCCCCTATCCTAACCAAGAAACGATCTACAATTACAGCTGCTCACAAAGGAAAAATTACTTTTCTTGAATGCAGTCTCACTGGGTATACAAATCACACTTAAGGGCAGACTCCATGTCCACCAGCAGATGGCAAACACAAAAGCAATACAGTGATATTTGGAAAAGATTTGTTGTCTCACAATGCTTTGTCTGGGATTTGTGCTTTAACCTTGCATGTCTTTTGCTTATTTACTAAGGTTTCCATTTTCTTGTTTTTATGAGACTTTTGTGTGTGCATACATGTGAGTCTCTGTGTTTATGTGTGTTCTTTCAACTTTTTTCTTGTTTCTTTTTCTCCTGTTTGTTTTGTCCTCATTTAGTCTAGCTTGTTTGTTTTTATTTTACCTTATTTTATCATTATTCTTTATATTATATTATTATTATCACTTTAGATGCCTGTTTGTATCTAATGAAAGAGAAAAAGAAGAAGTGTGGATTTGGTTGGGTAGGGAAGTGGGGAGAATATCTGAGGAATTAAGAGAGGTAAACTTGCAATCAGAATGTGTTACATGGAAAAATTCTATTTCCTCTTTTTTTACAAGAAGAGATCATTTTAATGATTTATGTTAAATAAGAGTTATTTAAATCCATTAAGGAAAATTAAAATTATAAGCATTTCTACGGAAGGAAGTACAACCTCAAGCGTTAAAAGCTTAACTAAAACCAACTGATTAAAAATCATCATTTAGAGCACTCAGAAATAGTAATACTAGTGAAGAAAAGGAAAAACTGAGAGGGGCTAAAGCATAAAAATGAAACGTGAACAGGAACCACCATCAATGTCATTTTTAGATGCACGAATTCACAGAAAGGAAAACACACAAACTTGAACAAGAATGAAAATCTGGATGCAACAGAAAGCAACTCAGAATCAGAATTTAAGAAAAAAATACAATACAATCACCATATCTTAAATGGCTTAATCCAGATGTTACATCCACATCCCAGATTCAGGATGAAATGTGAGTCAAACACAGGTAAGAGCTATAAACTTTCAGAACTGTTCACACTGGAAAGCCAGCATCAGGAAAATATTTTCCTGTTCTTGCAATATACCTGACGACATGAGAAAGTGGTATGTCAAAGGAGGATTTATACAAAGCTTATTTTTAAACAGTCAGCAGAATATCATACTTTCTTATTAAGTGGGTCTTGAAATGATTAGCTTCACAGCCTTCTGGTGTTCTGAGTAAGGGCAATTCAACACAGTGGTTGTCAAGCTGCCCTGTCAAGCTCCTAACAACAAAACAATGGCCCCTTCATCACCTCCTGCAGATCACAGTACTACAAACACCTCAATTTCTGGGAAGATTTATCAAAGAATCCACTTCATCAAAAACCATTTTAAAAGTATAGATCCTGTCCGTTCACAATGAGAACATGTAAGATAGACAGGGCAAGGTGCCAGTGTGCTCACGATCAGGTAGTGTCTTCTCTATTTCTGTTTTCACCGCTTTGCTATCATAAATAAGCCACTCACGTCTCCATATGTACTGATGTGGCCTTTGTGTAGGATATGGTGAAAACCTTACGAATTGAGCAGTCTCCAACTTTTGCCTATTTAGGGTGTGGATTTTGGTGAGCAGGGAAATGGGGAGCATCTGAGAGGAGTTAGAGGGGGAAAGCATAATCAGAAAAATTTATTTTTAATTTAAAAATTAAATTAAAAAGAAAATAGTCTTGTGGGAAAAACATACTAGAAAATGGGAATTTTTTTTTTAGCTTTTTATTGATTCTTTGTGGATTTCACATCATGCATCCCAATCCAACTCAACTTCCTGTCCACTCACTTCTGTCCTCTGTTCTTGTGACCTCCCCCACAAAACAAAACAAAAATAGTTAAAAGTAAAACAACAAAATAAAGCAAAAACAAACAAAAATCTCAGCATGGAAGCTGTAGTGTGACCCAGGGAGTTGCCCAGTGTACCCTTTAGTCCATATATTTATGCTTATAAGTCTTCATTGAAATGAATCAATGGTCTGGTTCAAAGCCTCGGGATGCAACAGAACGCAATTCAGAATCAGAATTTTAAAAAAATAGACCCCAATCCTCATATCTTAAATGGCATAATCCAGATGTTACCCTCACCTCCCAAATTCAGGATGAAATGTGAGTCAAACACAGGAAAGAGCCATAAACTTTCAGGACTGTTCACACTGGAAAGCCAGCATCAGGAAGATATTTTTCTGTTCTCATAATATACCTGACAACATGAGAAAGTAGTATGTCAAAGGAGGATTTATACAAAGCTTATTTTTAAATAGTCCTGTCCATTCAAAATGAGAACATGCAGGACACATGCCAGTGTGCTCATGCCCTCCAGGGCAGCTCACCTATACTTGACCTGTACAGCACAGAAGAGCTGACCTTACTCTGCCCCTCATCTGCCATGTGGTGGCATGGGTGAGGGAAAGATGCCCTTCCCTACTCTCAGCTTGATACCTATGGCAGGTGGGAGAGCTGGTCCTCTCCCTCACTGACTCTAGCACAAGGGAGAGCAGGCCCTGTACCTCATCTGGGGAGCACACTAGAGCTGACCACGTGGGTTCTACTACCCTATGGATACTGGGCCCTGACTGTGACTCCTCTTGGATTTCCTGTTGTTGTCCTGTGTCATGGAGATCCTGTAGCTTTGGATCTGCAGGTCTGGCCTCTTCATATACTTTAGCAGTTCATAGATGAGGTGGATATTTGTGGTGGTCTAACTCAGAGCCCTGGTTCTGGGCCTGGTGGTATCTGGGTTGGTTAGCCCACCAGCTTTCCCTCATCATTGCCACTTGAGTGAGCTCTCCAAGCCCTCTTCCAACTGGCTCACTCAATACAGCAGGCAGCAAGGAATGGGGCCAGTTCTGCTCTCACATCCACAGGACCTATCATGAATAAGTGCCTTATATCTCCATACATACTGTTATGGCCTTTGTGTAGGATATGAGGTTCAGTCCATTATCATCATGATGGGGAGCATGGCGAAATTCAGGCACACATGATGCTGGCCACATCGTGAACAGAAGGCAACAGGAAGTGGACTGTGACACTGGGTGGTATCTTGAGCATAGTAGACCTCAAAGCCTGCCCCCACAGTGACACACTTCCTCCAACAAAGCACTCTTACTTCAACAAGGCCACACCTCCTAATAGTGCCACTCTCTATGAGATTATGGGGTCAATTACATTCAAACTAACACACACACACACACACACACCCAGGATACCAGGAGATAATACCCACACTATTTTCTCTTTTCCCTTTACCATTTCACATTCATATATTGCATATCCAGGATGTGGTAAGGAGCTACAGAATAATGCAATGAGGTTCTGCCTATATTCTTTGTAGAACCCATACTATCTTTTATGTTTGTACACAGCTACTCTTTATGTTAAATGGTTTGATATTGTCCAACAGATCTCAGATGGTCATTTGTTGTTGTTTTTTAAATTTCTTTGAATTTTTGAACTTTTAGTTGGATAGTTTCTCTTGACCTGTCTCGATGCACTGTTTCTTTCCTATCCTGTGTGTGGATATTTACTCCTTAAATAAAGTTTCTGTGTATATTATGGTACTTTTCTATCATTTCTTCTTGGTTCTTTTTACAGTTTTCATCTCTACCAAAATTCCCATCTTCTTGCCGGGACATGGACGAGGGAGAGATACCACCTTGCCCCTCACTCTGTGGAACTAGCTACCTACTGCAGACATGAAAAGCTGGTCTTGGGATGATGAGAGTAGAAGAACTAGTCCTGCTCCTCACCAGCTGCAGCACTCAGAAGAGCAGGTCCTGCACCTTGCTTGGGCAGCACCATACAGAGCTGACCCTGTTGACCAGGGCACAGATGATTTGCCCCCACAAACATGTGTGGGAGGTCTGACTCCATTCTTATTCTGTCATACTGTGGAGTGGATTAGGGAGAGAATATCTCCCTCCTCCTTGTCCCTCACCACCTGTGGCAGATGGGAGAGCTGGCCCTGAGGCATGAGAATGAGAGAATTGGCACGGCCCCACACCAGCAGATGCGCTAGGGAGAAAAAATCAGCAGAACTGAGGTAAAAGCATCTGGGAAGATAATAAATGGAGTTTCTTTTTTTGCTTTGTTTTGTTTTCTTTTCTTTTGTTTTCAAGACAGGGATTCTTTGTGTAGCCTTGGCTGCTATGGAACTAACTCTACAGACCAGGCTGGCCTCAAACTCAGAGATCCATTTGCCTCTACCCCTGGAGTGCTGGAATTAAAAGCATGTGCCACCACTGCCCAGTGAAATGAAGCTTCTTGATTACATTCCACAAACAATATTTGCTCAAGTCATAGGTTGTATGGACTATAAATCAGTAGCTGAACACCATAGATTCAATCTTAAAGACTTAGCAAGAAGAGGATAGAACCATAATTCTGAAACGAAGAGTGCCTTTGTATATCTTATCTTTATTTGAGGTGGGAGAAAGAAATGGTGCTAATCCTGCTCACAATCAAACCTTCAATTCCTAAGAAGCATACAGATTCAAGCAAAAATAAAGATTAAAAAAAAAAGACAAAATCCAGAAAAAAAAAATAAAATTCTTTGATCTAGCTTTGGTCTCTAGTGACAGAGATAAAAAAACCACTACAGATAATATCTTCTTTTGAGGAAACTAAAAGTTGAAATCCCATTATCTCTGGCATCATTAGGGATACACACACACACACACATACACACACACACACACACACACACAATTGTCAGAAGACATCATACTGGAGGCAGACTGTCAATGGTTCGATCTCAGTAAGGACCACGTACTTAAGATATCTCAACACCTGTCAGCAGTTAGGTGCTATTTTTGGACTATTTATCTTAAAGCATGAACTCCTATCAACCACCTGTGATGAAAGCAACCCAGGCTAAACACAGAGAACCAGCTATGGGTATCTCTTTATCAAAGGAGGGATCATGATGTTGTGTCCCAGGAGTTCAGGCAAACTGGCCTTAGGCCATTTCAATGATCTAAAGTCAAGAAAGAATGATGTGTGATGGCTGGTCCCTTGGGGAATTTGTAGATGTACACTTCAACAACTTTTTTTTTATTTTACTCTTACTTAGGACTTTTCCCACAGTAACCCAGGAATCACTCTGGTATATGTGGAGCAGTGAAAAGAAATTGTAGTGAAAAAATGAGTCTAGAATAGATTTTGAGTTCACTAAAAATACACTTTTTCTTTTATTTTTTAAAATTAACATAATTTTTATTGATTCTTTGGGAATTTCACATCATGTATGCTAATCTCACTCATTTTCCAATCCCTCAATATCCATCCTTCATTCTTGTAGTGCCCCCCCAAAAAAAGATATAATAAAAAATAAGTAAAAATTAAATACATAATGAAAATAAGATAAATTTTTAAATGCAAATAAGAACATTAATTAAAAACAAACTACAAAACAAAACAAACAAGAAATAAAGACATTTCACTCCACCATCTTTCCTACCTCTCTATCACCTCTTCATTAGTCTGCTGTGGGATGTTCTGTATGGCAAATGTGTTTCTAATAAAGCACTGATTGGCCAGTGGCTAGGCAGGAAGTAGGCGGGACTAACAGAGAGAATTAAAAGAGCAGGAAGGCAGAAGGAGACTGCCTGCCAGCCAGCAACCGCCAGGACAAGCAGCATGTAAAGATGCTGGTAAGCCACGAGCCATGTGGCAAGGTATAGATTTATGGAAATGGATAACTTAAGATATAAGGACAGTTAGCAAGAAGCCTGCCACGGCCATACAGTTTATAAGCAATAGAAGTCTCTGTGTTTCCTTGGTTGGGTCTGAGCGGCTGTGGGACTGGCAGGTGAAAGAGATTTATCCTGACTGTGGGCCAGGCAGGAAAACTCTAGCCACATTAGTCTTGGTGGCATTAGGAGTTGTGTATATCATGCAATATACTCTTTTGTCCACATAGCTTTACTTGCAAATGTTCATTGTTTAATTTGTTGTTGGTCAGATTCAAGGCCTCTGGCTTCTGGTACACCATCACTGAAAACTCCTGTAGGATATCCTGCATTTTCTCTGAGTCATAGAGATCCTATGGCTATGATACCAAAGGACTAGTTCCTTCATGATCCCCAGTAGGTCATAGATGTTGAGGAGTACCCACTTAAAGCCCTGGATGTGTGTCTGCGTGGTAACTGGTTTGTTCTGACTCAGCTGCTAGGACCACTCCCTTCAGATGAGTGCCAGATCCAGCTCTTCCACACCCACAGTAAGGGGTGGGACAGGCTTTCCCAAATATTGGGCTAAGAGCCAGCTCTTCTACTAAGGGATGGGGCAGCTTTCCTGTGCCAGGGTCATCAGGGTCCGTTGTCTCTCCAGGGCAGTGAAGGGCTGGGCCTGTTCTGCACAACCCTTGTACTTCAACACATGGTTCCAATGGGCCCCTGTGGTAACACAGGACAACAGACATCAACACAGGCCCCAGTTGCAGCAGGGCCATGGACCCAGAGATAGCTATAAGCAGCAGCTTGAGCCCAGATGTCACCATGGCCCTGGGTAGCAGTATAGGCCTTTCAGATCATCATGGGCTCAGCAGCAGCATGGTTCCCTGACTCCAATATGGCCCCAGATGGTGGCCCAGACACTGGGCAGTCTCATGGCCTTTGGTGATAACAGGAGTCATGGACCTCAACACAGACCCTGGCTGTGACAGAGCCATAGACCCAGACATGGCCCTCAACAGCAGCTCAGGCCCAGTTTGCACATGGCCCCTGTTACAACACATCCCTCAGTCACCAACATGGCTACAGGTGCATCTGTGTGTCCTTTGGTGGTGATTCAGGCCATGGACATCAACACAGATGCAGGCTGCAGTAAGACCATGAAGGCTGCAGGGTGGCCCTCAGACACCAACATAGGCCAGGGAGGGGCCCAGACCTCTGGCGTCTATAAAAAATTCCATGGTAACAGGCACAGTAACTGCCCTTTTGCCTTGGCTGCAGTAGGGCCAGAGACACAGATATGGCCCTTGGTTATAGCTGAAGCCTGGATATCTTCATGGCCCCAGGGGTAGCTCAAGCCACTCAGATTGGGATAGCCTGTGGCTAGAGTTTTCCTGCCTGGCCCACAGTCAGGATAAATCTCTTTCACCTGCCAGTCCCACAGCCGCTCAGACCCAACCAAGGAAACACAGAGACTTCTATTGCTTATAAACTGTATGGCCGTGGCAGGCTTCTTGCTAACTGTCCTTATATCTTAAGTTATCCATTTCCATAAATCTATACCTTGCCACATGGCTCGTGGCTTACCAGCATCTTTACATGCTGCTTGTCCTGGCGGTTGTTGGCTGGCAGGCAGTGACTCCTTCTGCCTTCCTGCTCTTTTAATTCTCTCTGTTAGTCCCGCCTACTTCCTGCCTAGCCACTGGCCAATCAGTGTTTTATTAGCAACACATTTGCCATACAGAACATCCCACAGCAATAGCCTGTGCTGTGGCATGGCCCTTGGGCATCAATGTGGCCTCATTTGGCAGCCTAGACCATGTGCATCCTCTCTCTTCAGTGGTAACAGGAGTCCATGGACATCAACACAGCCGTGGCTGTGGCAGGTCCATGGATGCAGACATGGCACTTGGTAGCAGCCCAGGACTGGATGTCTCCATGGCCCTGGGTGGTAAGCAGGCCTCCTACATCACCCTGTTGTTCACTGCCCCCACCACTCTCCAGAAGACATGAACCATTCTGTTTTTCTCTTCTGCATCCCACCATATACTCTCTCGCCATAATATCACCCGACCATCTGGTGCTCAAGGATCTTCTCCCTGCTTAGGGCAAATGGCTCTGGGTATACAAGACTGTCCATCCCCACCTGCTCAGTCCTTCTAAGAATACATTTTTGATCTAGCCATATAGAAGGAATGGCAAATATTTAGGTAGTGCTACTACTACTTAGAACCAACTACTTGGTTCTAAGACTCAAGATAATAATAATAGACTAATAGTAAAATTAAAACAAACTGCTCTACTTCTAGAATTTCAGAATATATTCACTGAGTGAATGATCAGAATCCTTAAACCTATTGAATAATGACTGTATATTTAATTGCATTGTATATTGATTCCTGAGAATTTAAAACATTCATCTTCCAGTATGACAGAAAATGAGTATCTGGACATATGGTTTATGAAATATTCCTGTCCACGATAACTCACTTACCTGTAAGTCAGCATTTATTTATTGAACATTTGCTTGAACATGATATTAAAATGTATGCAAAGATAGATAACATTCTCCTAATGAGCCCAGTCTACTAGGAGAAATAAAACAAATACATAAGGATTACCAAACAAGGGAAAATTACATCTTGAAAGAAGAAGTAAGAATCATGAAGTTTCCCACTGTGAATGGAGTTTTAGTTCACAGAAGGAAAGTGTTCTTTCTGGTCAAAAGAAATAAATTGAAAGGCACAGGATTTGTTCAGAGGATAATATACAGTTACTGAGCTGAGATAGAATTATATTGTGAAGAGTAAGTACCCCTGAAAATCAGACCTCTAAAAACTTAGATGTGTGTAGCTAATATGAGAAGGAGTTCAAGAAACTTGAGAGAGTGAGTTATAAATTCATCTGAAGAAGGGGGAAAAGTTAATCAGGAGTGAATTAACGAGTGGGTTGTCACTTTGGGCAAATAAGACACATTCTCACCAGACACCTACTGAGAGACTGAAAATACAATTCAGACTTGCTGTCACAAGGAAAATGGGGTCATTATCTTTCAGCTCCCATCTGTCTTTGTGTTGTAGCATATTATTTTAAGGTGTGTTACTTTTAAGTTGCATTTGTTTAACTCTGTGAAGCTGTGTTTCTTTGCCTGTCTAAAACACCTGATGGTATAATAAAGAGTAGAATGGCCAACAGTGAGGCAGGAGAAAGGATAGGTGGGGCTGATAGACAGATAGAATAAGGAGAAATCTAAGAGAAAAATAAAAGAGCAAAGAATGATAGGGGCCAGCCACCTGGCCACCCAGCTACACAGTCAGACATGGAGTAAGAAGGAAAGAAAAGATATACAGGAATAGAGAAAGATAAAAGCCCAGAGGCAAAAGGTAGATGGGATAATTTAAAGTTAAGAAAATCTGGCAAGAAACTAGCCAAGCTAAGGCCAGGCATTTATAATTAAGAATAAGCCTCTGTGTGTGATTTATTTGGGAGCTGTGTGGAGGGCCCCCCAAAAAGAGCCAAAGAGTAAAGAGTCAAAGAACAAAAATATTTTGTCACCCAACATGGGGCTAGAGTAAAAGAAAATCTAACAACATCTTTGGTTATGGGTTACATTTTCCTGAGCACTAACACCAAGACACTTTAAGCAGACATGCTTCTGCAACTAGAGAATGCACTCAGGCAAGCAGACATAGGTACTTAAGGCAAAAAAAAAAAACAAAAAACTTTCATGTGTACAGAGAAGTGGATCTTGGAGGTACAGGCAAGCCACAGGCAGAACATCATCTTTAAAGAGGAGGAATCTAAAGTACCAAATATGAGTCAACCTCACAGCCCTTGTGTTCCTTTTATCTACATTCAAATCTGTAGACATTTTAGAGCCTTGCACACTTTGGAAGGAGAAAACTTTGCTTGAAAAGGAGTCTGCATGTGGCAGGAACTGGAAGAGAAGACTGAAATAGTCAGGATATTGTGAATCAGCCCAGAATGAGAATGCCATAATAAAAACAAGAAGATGATGGACAGGAGTGTGTGTGTGTGTGTGTATGTAAGAGAGAGAGGGGAAGGGAGGGAGTCTGGGGAGAGAGTGAGAGGGAGGGAGGGGGAGAGACAGGGAGAGGGAGAGTGTGTGTGTGTATGTGAGAGAGGAGAGAGAGAGAGAGTAGCTTAAGGAAGCTTGTTAGAATGAAGAGAACTGTGGATAGACAGTGAAGGATACAGGAGATTCTGACATTTTCAGTCTGGGAAAATGTTAGTTACATGAACAAAAACAAATCCAAAGAGTAGAATATTAGGGCTTCTTTTTTCCTATTTGAACTTTAATTCAGCATTCAAACCCTTTCTAGATTTTGGTCTGGGCTACCATTAATTTAGAACTTGTAGCCATCTCTGGGTGCTCTTCTGATGTTCTATGCCCAGAAGGACAGGGTTGGGGTGGAAGTCACCATCATAGCCATCACCTCATACTGAACTACAGGCTATTTGGTTTTGGTTTCATTTTTTATTAAGCATTTTCGGTTTTGATTTGGATTTGTCGTGATGGTGTTTCTAACTATAAAATTACAAGTCTGTTCTTACCTATAAGGGCAGTCTGGTCTAGGCAGAGAGTAAAAATTCTCCTCAAGTAAAGTTCAATGCTGTAACCACCCTGACAACAAAGAGGCCTTCATCCCACATGTTGTCAAGGTACCTTAATCTTTGTCAGGACATTTATAGCTTTCCTGTTTTTTGTTTACACTACAAATGCACCTGAAAGAACATTAGGATCTCCTCCCTCTTTCTCAGGCTGTTTGCTTGTTTGCTGGCTGACTGGCTAGCTGGCTGGCTAGCTGGATGGATGGATGGATGGATGGATGGATGGATGGATGGATGGATGGATGGATGCTAGATGGCTGCATGGCTGGTTTGGTTTACTGCTGAAAACATAAACACTAGTAGGGAAAATCTCGAGTGAAGCCTCAGTAGATTAAGAGTATGGATTCCCAGCAACTTTGGTTTTCAATTTTTTTCTTTGGAAATAGGAAACTGTGGCCAAGGTACTTTTGTCTTGGCTATTTTAACTCCTTGAAAAACTAATATGGCAGTACAGAACACTGTCATTTGTTGTGATAATAATAATTTGCAATAATTGTGATTTCTACCTTGGGGCAGTTTGGACCAGTACAGAGTAGGGTCAAACCACAATGGCACACAAATGCTGGATATATATAAATTGTGAGGGAATCTCTGAAAGATGAGCAGTGGTTGGGGAAGTTAGGCTAAGGAGATCCCTTTGGCATTAAAGGGATAGTGAGTTAATTCTGTGGCCACAGCCAAACAAACTCATTCTCCACCTATAGATTTTTTCAAGCAAGTTCCATTTCCTCCTAGAAGAGTTCGGATTCGAGCCAAGAGTACCACCTACCAACACTTGAATGCTAAATATTTATTAGACACTTTGGGGGTTACACATATTTTAGAAATCAGTTGTCCAAGATCTTGAAGTATCATTGTTTAAAAAAGGGCATGAAGATGAAGTGTGTCTAAATACATGTGTGTGTGTGTGTGTGTCTGTGTGTGTGTGTGTGTGTGTGTCTGTGTGTGTCTCTGTGTGTGTTTGCCTGTGGAATGGCTAGTCATAGACTTGTCCTCCATCTGTGACTTCTCTTCAGATTCTCTATTCTTTTTTAATCTAACAAATTCCTCTTTCCTGTCTAACACAAACACACACACACACACACACACACACACACACACACACACACTTTTCCCTTTTGAAATTACAACTTTTCTTTATTCTTCAGAAATTCAAATTTGTATGCAATGGAGTTTGATCGTATCCATCTCCATTTCTCTCTTCTAATTCCTCCCCTAGACTTTATACGTCCCCTCCCAACTTCATGCCTTTTCTTAAAACCATGACACATCAAGATCAATGAACATGCTAGTACGGAAGGGGGAAAAGTTCACAGGCTCCCATCCCTAGACAAAGAAATGAAGGCAGCAAATGACTATGGGGAGAAAGAGCATTAGCCCCTTTGAGAGAGAAGCCCACTTATTGGCTGTGCAATACAGCATGGTCAGCCCTGAAACTGTGTACACAAGAAAAACAGACGCAGCTGGCCTGATGATATATTTGTGCACACACACACACACACACACAC